>NDGM011112890.1:0-14775 GCA_002564305.1 Octomys mimax
ACCTGAGCCTGATTGCTTTGTTGAAGCAGCCACTTAAAGAACTGAGCTAAGGAGCAGGCCCCCTTAGTGTATTTTTTTAATCTCAACTTTCACTACAATATATAAAAGGAAAGTCATTAGGTTGGCTTACAAGGTCAGATGCTGGATGGTTCTACCGTGTCCATCCACAAGTTGGAGAGCTGGGGAAGCCAGTAGCTTCTTAATTCAGAAATCCAGAAACCTCAAGACCAAAGAAATCCATGATTCATCTCCAGTCTGAGGCTGCCAGCTTGGAATCCATCTGGGGAGTCAGTGTTGCAGATTCACAACATCAAAAGCCTCAAGAAGCTGGAGTCTTCTATCCATGGGCAATGGACACGAAACACACCTTCTCAAGAAGCATAGGGTTTGGCAACTTGAATGTGATTCAATTTTCACCCACCTTTGTCCCATCCCGGACCTTCAGCCCTTTGGAGGGATTTGCACATGTTCAGTGTGCCTTTGCCCTCAATTCACTGGCCCCCTTATATCAAATGTTTCTAGCAGCATGTTCACAGGCACACACAGTGTGTCTCATGAATCTGTAGGCATCTCTCAATTTGACGATGATGTTAAACCATCAAAAATATTCAAATATTCATGGTCTTAAGGTACAGATCAATGTACAAACATACGCATGTACACCCACAACACTATGTATCCTCAATTACTTTTAAAGCAAAGGATTTCACAAATAATGTAACAAAAACAAGTAAGTAAATACTCTCACCACTCCCATCCTGGAGAAAAGCACAGAATAACTGAGATACATTTAATCACTTATCTTCTCTGTGCCATGATTTAAAATAGGTATTCCCTTGAGTGTGCCCCTCAAAAACCATGTTTCTATAGCTTTCCCAAATTTATAGCCTTTCTAGTTAAGTGAATATAATGTTCACCATCCTGTCTTATACAATTGTCTTTACCAGTACTAATGCAACATTCTTAAACTTTCATGCTAGTTTTTCTTTGTCTTAAAGTACATTTCTATAACTGAATTTAATGCATACACCTCAAAGATGTATAGCTTTCAAAAGCCTTTACTAGAAGTCATGTCAGGTGATAAAAGTTCCAAGAAAAATCTACAAGAGTGAGAAATAATGCATTATTACTTCATACAAAATGTCATTTCTAATAATGGCCTCTGTCCTTTACCCAAGGCAATACATGAGAGAGGTAAGCTGGAAGCTCCAGAATAAGTTTTAAAAATAACCTCATATTTTGCACCTCTGATTCAAGCATGTAGGAACACTTCAATTATATCTAATAGCAGAAACCAGGACAATACTTTGTGATTCTTTAGAAGAATAGAACGCCTTCAAATGTGTTACAATTATACAACAATTGAAAGATTCTTTTCATGACAACTCTCCATGCCCTGGAGAAACTATTAACTTAGATGTACCACTGATTTATATTTAAATAATAAAGAAAATCTGCAAAAATTGAAATACTGTACTGAGGTCTAGTAATATATGAATATATATATATATATATNCTAGTAATATATGAATATATATATATATATCCATATGTTATTATGGATTTTATATTATATGTAATATATATATATATATATATATATATATATAGCCCACACCCACCAGCCAGGATCCAAAAACCTATCTGTATCACACAAAGCTCTATTTATTGCTTATATACAACAAAAGAAACCATATCCCCTGGGAAAATACAAGATATGTCATTGAAAAGAGTATGAAACTGTTGTCCTCCTATTTTGATTTCTAGTAAATGACTTTGTCCAGGATATAAAGTACATGTTGGCTCCAGAAAGACACGCTTTAATTTGCATTGATTTATGTCTAAATGTGTAGTAGGGTATGCGAAACAAAGTACCTTCTCCAAAGATATTCAGGTACGAAAACCCCTTTGAAGATGTGACTAAACTAAGGACATTGTAATGGAAGGATTACCCTGGATTATCCAGATGATGCTTTAATGTAATCAGATGTGTCATATTAAAAAAAATCATTAAAGATGATTTAAGTAAGAAATAATAGGAAAATGTCATGTGGATACAGATGAAGAGATTGGAATTATACAGCCTGAAGAAAGAAATATCAGCAACTTGCAGAAGCTACAAGAGACAAGAATTCTTCTCTAGAGTCTTGCAAGGGAACATGGCCAGGCTGACAGTTTGATTTCAGACCTCTCCTCTCAAGAACTCCAAGAGAAGAAATTTATGTTATTTTAGGCCACCGGTTTTCGGTAATTTGTTACAGCAGCCACAGGAAACCAGTGTAGATGTCTTGGTCATGTATGTCTAGAAAGAAGAAGAGTTGTAGCAGGACAAAAGCTCTTGTCGGTGAGCAAGCAGCAGTTTTAGGATTTAGCTGACTGAGGGATGCATGGATATTTTTTGATTTGCATAGTGTTTGTGTTTGGTCTGTGCTAGGTCATGATTAGAGAAAGATCCGTTTTTTATTTGTTTGTTTGTTTTAATTCACTGGGGTCTCAGAATGACCCTGTGTGATGTTGCATTCTATGAGATTGCTTATATTCAACAAGGGAAAATGAAGATTTAGCTGTTTATGCCAATTCTGAGCTGACATCTGTCCAAATTATTTTCTTTCTGGTTTTCCTGAACATGATGGCAGTCCCCTTATTGGCTTGGTTATCAACAACAAAGGTAAATCCAGTCACTTTGTGGAGAAGAAACTTTGCCACCACCAATGTAACCAAGTTAGCAAAGCAAGCACCCTGTTGTAAGGGCCTCATAAACTTCATAAGCCCTTAAATCTGATGCACTGGGGACACAGGAATGTTGGGAATTCTTGTCAAAAATGCATAACTTCAGTCTAGTCATGAGCAAATGCTGTGGAAACACAAGTTAAAGACCATTCTGCTCCATAACTGCTCAGTCCTCCTCAAAAGTGAAGTCAGAGGAGACAAAGAAATAGTGATGAACTGTTCCACATTGGAGGACATCAATTCAATAAAATGTGGAAATCTGTACAGAATCCTGAAACAGGAAAAGACATCAGAGGAACAATTGGCGAATTCTGAATAAGAGCTAAACTGAATAGCACCAGTTCTAATGTTATTTCTCATTTGTGGTCGTTGCACCATGGTTATGTAAGGAAATATCATTAGTAAATGTAGAGTAAGATATATAAAAGAATTTTCTGTGCTACTTTTGTAACTTTTCAATAAATCTAAAATGAGTTGAAAAAAAAGCATTTTATAATAAATATTTTACAATAAAAAAAACAAATTATTTCCTTTCTCCCAATCAACCTGGTGACATCCCACCTACTCTTTAGACTCTTTGGATATAACTGTTGCTTTATATCTTTAACTTGTCACATTGAAATTGCAAAGAAGTGAGAAAACAAATACATAGCATATTAACTGATGATAAGCATCAGAGATAAAAACATAGAGTAAAAAGGGTCATGGAAGTGTTGGAAGGATGGCTATTTTAAATAAGGCAATGACAGAGTGATACATTGATGAACTTATGTTTGAGAAGGAACCTGAAACAAGAGTTGAATGAAAGTAGGGGAAAGCATTCTGGTAGAAGGAACAGCTGTGCTTATGGAAACAATGGCTGCCTTCCATTAAGAGTGCAGAAGTAGCAAGGACAAGGCAGAATGAAGGACTTGAAGTCAGCATGGACACTGGCCACTGGAGGAAGGGTGACAAGTTATTAATGGAGACAAGTTATTAGGAACAGAGTGTTAAGGGAGGCATGAGACAATCTAACTCACCTCCTTAAAGGTTTATTCTTTCTCTAGAGAAACAGAATAATGAAGAAGAAATAATAGAATATAAAATCTATTTATAGAATAAAAGGGTAATTTTACAAAGCTTCATAAAATAACTTCTTTATTACTGATTCACCATTTTAAAACCCCGAAGTGAAAGCCTACTGGGGAATTGGGTAAGCGTCTACTATTAAAGTCTCATAGTTTTGTGATAAAGAAGAAAGCTCATGTTTACAATGGATGAATCTAATTACAAGGCTGTACTTGAATGTTGGAATCAAAAGTGGAAATGCTACCAGGAGAAAAGTCAGATGCATGATGCCCACATACATAAGGAAACATAATGTGTACAATACCATCTCAGATGCTCTTGCACAAATGATCAGCCTGAACCCAACCATGCCTAGAAATCTGGCCTCCAGTTTAAAGGAATTTAGGGAAATAATGTGAATGACATCGCAAAGAAATAATTAGGAAAATTCAAAGGGTAAACACTAAAAGTTCAGTTTGATCACTTCAGCAGGTCAATGGCATTTATCAAAAGATGAGGCTGGTTCTGGGTTAGATAGCATATAAAATATTAAAGTGAAAACCAAGCCTCTGCCTGTAGGCATATGGTCTAGATTAGTGGTTCTTATATTTTAATGTATATGAGAATCACTGAGGAGACATATTAAATGTATGAAGTTTCTGGCCCTAATTGCTGATATTCTGATTCAGCACCAATCAATTGGTGCTCTAAAAAAATGTGCCTTTTTTCTTTCAAAAGGGAGAAATTCTACAAACTCTTTCTATTGGGTTTATATGGAGTATCTACCCCCAAAGGCACAAAATAAGTGATCAGAGATCACCTAGTATGGATTTGCAAAAAATCTAGTTAAAAAATCTTAAAACTCTCAGGAAAAACAAAATTAAGTCTATAAAATACCCATAATGCCATAGAAAAGCAAATATATGGTTGCTCTTAGAAAAGAAATATTCAAGCACAGCCCAAGGGAAATTATACAAGAGTCAATTTAGCAGATCTGGCAGTGCAACCTTCTGCGATAGAAGCAGGCAAAGCCTGGGTCTTCATCTAGCGGGGGACTCTCTCTCTCCTGGAGCAATCTTCTGAGGGTAACTCTCCTCTGATCCATACTGTTAAGGTACCCTCTAGGCTCCAGCCCCATAACAGGGTCCTTTGTGAAATGCAATAACTAAGCCTCTTCATATAAAAAGTGCAAAAATGACCCCCATTATATTGAACTCAGTTTTATAGGAAATGATAAGGTCATGCTAAGGGTTTTGGGAATATTTAAAAGGACTGGGTTGACATAAAAGTTTCCTTTGATCTAGCAGGTAGATATTAATGTTGGAAAGTACATGAGATAGGAAACTGAAAGCCTAACTTTATGTGGATAGGTCCTCTCTACCCTAATGATGTAATTTTTCTAACCCATTGTCCTTTCTACATCACAGTTTTCCCACCTGTAAATGGAATATGCCTCTGATATCCTTTCTCAAATCAGAAAGATCCTGGAATGCAAGATGAAAATGTGCAATATGAGAACAGTCAAACCCATATCACTGTACTTTTTATGGGTTTTTCATGTGGCTCATTTTATTACTATATTTTGATCTCAGTTTCTAGGAAATAACAAGAGAATTGTGCCTGTTGGGTAAAGAACTCTGGTCCACCCTGAACCTGTGTTGACCTGCCCAACACCGAGTCAAAGCCATACAGGGACTCATGCCATGGGTGCTTGGATCTTAAACTTCAATTACTTAAATTACTTAAGGATTTCTTCCAACTCCAGTTTTCTTAATGGTTCATGCATCTTTTAACCTTTGCATTCAAGTGTCACGCTCTTCCCAGTCTGTCTGTTTGCTTTCTTCATACCTCAGAATCTCTTACTATTTTTGTCAGTTGTCATCTGTGAATCACATTACATCAAATTCTCAAAGTGGAAAAAAAATACTTATTCAATACTAAGTTGCCAGATACCTTGTGAAATCTGGTGAGATGACTTCTGGATGTTGGCTTTCTCTTTTTAAAAAACTGGTAAAATGCAAATGAAAAGATTTCATTATTACATTTATAAAAGAGTAAAACCTATTATAGAAGTGATAGAATAAAATATTACAGGAGCTTTTAGAGCATGGATTGCACACACATTCCTTTGATTAGTAACTGCAGATTCTAAACCAACCTTGTATGCCATGTGGAAAAAAGTCATCAAATCCCCAAAATATTCACCTGTCCTGTGGTCTCAACCTCAACTTATGGAATCAGAGATTGATTAAATCTCTTAGGAACTAATTTAACAATATATAGAAAATTACATGTATCTTTTGCTATGACCTAGCAAGTCTACTTTATGCAAACTCAATGATGTATAAAATAACTTTATGTATTATTTATTAAATTTCATAAATATTGGGAAAATACAAACTCACTAGTAAACAAGTTATGATACAACCATTTTATGGCACCTAGTAGAGGTCTAAATATATTAACTTAAAATGACTTCAAAGATCTATTATAATATTAACAGAGCATTTTCTTTAATAATGTATGTTACATCTTATGTTGTATATATTTATATACACACATGAATGACAAAAGTTTGACAGTACATAGAGTAATTGGTCATGAGTACCTCAAGGGTAGAAGTGGAAATAAATGAAAGGATGTTTTTATATTTTATTCTAATTATATCTCTATAATTAGACTCAGCCCTTATATTTTAAATTATTCCTAATGAGAGAATGTCCCCATTTTGCTTTTGTAATTAAAAAGAAAAGTTTCTCCATTCTGGAGCAAGATCTCAAAAAACTCAAAAATATATTTTATATCTCTTATACAATTTCCTTTATGTTTATTTTCACTTATTTTAGTTTCCAGTTGCACAGTATAAAATGTACAATCCTAGCTATATATAAAACCATGATCCAAATGTTTTAGATACAGTTATATTTGTCAATGTTTTTGAACTGCATATCCAAAGACAACACTTACAAAGAAAAAATAATAAGATTATAAATAACAATATTCTCAAGTGCCTGCCAGTTTACTCAAAAGTCTAAAGTTTTATACAGTTTATCCATTGTCTTAGATTCTCTAAGAAATAGGATACTTAAATATCCCAAGTAGTCCTATGTTCTTTTATTTTGTGCATCTTTAGTGAGGTTTTCTCAGTTCTTACATCAACCCAGTTCTTAATTTGTGGCTTTCAAGGAGACTACAGGCGATGGGGGCATTGTGCACGTTAACAATGACAGTGACACGCTGTGACTATCCAAGCTCTGTGGAGAAACTTGCTTCCTTCTTCTGAAATTCATGAGGATGGGAGATATTTATTTTGTCACTTGCCACTGCCTGAAGCTCCTCTCTACCTATTCTTGGTCTCAGAACTTCACACACAGAAATTTAGTCAATTCATTTCCTTCAGGTTCCCAGCTGTTCAGGTACAACTAACTTGAACTCCTTTTGCATTTTCCATTAAAGGCTTATTTAGCATAATATCAATGTGTTTCTAAGTGCTAGAAATCCATTATCCTACTATAATTTTGGCAGAAGCAATTCCTAAGAGATGAAGTAAACCTAAATTAGATATTAAAGATTCCATTTAAACTCAGGTTTATGATTACAGCCTCTCCTAAAATAAATCTTCATTCCTGTTTTTAAGCTGTAACATTGCCAAATCATGATGAGGAATAGGATGATACTGATGATGGCAGAGATGATGCCCATATGCCTGAGCTCTTTCATCGCTCCCCTGTACTACCGGGTTCCATCTTCAAACACCATTCCCTCTATCCTATTAGAAAAGTAATCAGGCAGTTATTCTCAATGATCTTATTTTACCTCTGAAAGACTAAGTCTTGAGTTAACCTATTTGGTGATATGGTTTGATGCCAAAATCTTCACATTTGGCCATCACTCCTTTCATCTTAAGGCTGTTAGTTTAAATAGAAAGCCCATAAATAAAAACTTCACTACATTGAACTTTTAAGAACAAAGTTATCACATGATGAAAGGTGGCATAGAATGGCTAATTTGTGCCATGCTAGTTTTTGTAAATGAACGGTATTTCATTTGAAAGAGCATATGTACATATCTTCATCAAAAAGAGAATTTTTTCATCAGAAAAAGAAAATGTAGAACATAAATGAGATCAGGTAGAAAACCTGCTAAACTCTGTCCCAGCGTTAGAAGAGGCAGTGAGTGATTCTCTGTACACTTGAGAACATAAGAAAGAAAATGTGCTTAGCAGTTAGAAGAGTTGTCATTTCTGAAGTTTGCCAAATGCAAACAGTGTGCCAGCAGCCACCAGGTCTTAGGGAGGGTTTAATTATGTGGCTGCAAGAGATCATTAATGTTAACCAAGGGAGATTTTGCTCACGGAGGCAGGTTTCTTCAACTAACTTCCTTCATAGATTCCAAGTCTGTGTTTTCCTTTTTTCTTCCCAAAGTCAGCCATCTGATTGAAATTTCCCAGGCTCTCAACTCTTAGAAACTCTTTGAACTTACAATGTCCAAGAGAAATGGCTTTGACTGCACTTTCACAATGGCCCACATGAGCGCCAATTTGTCAGTTCCTTCAGAAGAAAAATGGCCACACAGAGTCAAAGGCTGGCTTACAAACACAGAAGTTGGAGTCATTATTCTGAAATAATCTCTTCCTGCAGTTATAAACCCACAAAGATGTTTTCTTCCACCAAGTAGAATGCAAACATAATAATGCTTATTTATCTATTTAATGCAGATGGTGAAAGGTTTATTTAACTGCTATTTGTAAAGTGTTTGGGACATGAAAACTGCTATCTAAGTACTAAATGTGATGATTATCCAACCTAGCACTTTCATGTGAGCATTCTGCTCTGGTTCCATCCTCTAAAGTCTATTTCAGAACAGCTTAACACCTCTGGGCAAAACTTTCAGAAAGGCTTTCATGCTGAGAGAATGTGGAGAAGCCAGAAAGTCCCTTCTCACTCCAGACAAGACAAAAATACCCCACTGATAGAATTCACAGACATTTGAAAATATTGTCAAATGCTTTATAATTCATAATATTGGCCATTAATGCAAAAAGTATCGGAGCAAAATGAAAGGAGAAGTCAAACAGAAAAATGACTACTACTGTGGGACATAGTCATCTTCAGAAAAATTACGCGGTCCTGCCTCAGCCATGCCACCTAACAAGTGCAAGTTCCCTCCTAGGAAGGAATATCAAAAATTAAAGTGCACTGAATTTAAACTTCTCAACCCAGAAGCTTTCATTCTATGATTTTGAGAGGCTTCAGAATGGCCCCAATTACCCTAAGTCATGCATATTGCAAAATTTGGTGAGCTACAAATTCATTTTAAATGTGGGAATATATTTTTTAAGGGACACAATTAAGTACAACATATTCTCTGGAGGTACTTCAGGAGTGGCTATGCAGCTAACTGCTAGCATCAACATACCTAAACTGTAAATTCAGGTTCATACTTCAGTAGGAGTAGGTGTCATATGGCTGACCGAACTCAAGACACACACTAAACAGGCAGGTTCAAAATGCCAGAAGATTGTGTTCAGATTTGAGATTTGGGGAGATTTTGGTATATGTACATACACAAATGGGATGCTTCAGGCATGAGACCTAATTCTAATATGAAATTCATTTGTCTCTATGCAACTTTTACCCCTGAAGGTAAATTTATACAATATTTTTAGTAACTTTGTGCATGAAACAAAAGTTCATGGAGTAAAATTTTCCATTTGTGGTAATATGCTATGTCCAAAATTTTCAGATTTTGGAGCACTTTGGATTTCAGACTTTTTTGGCAGGAATATTTACATTTGCATTTACATACAGCAGAAATAAAGGCCAGCCAAATAGCTGGGCAGGTGCAGGGGTTGGGCGTCTGATCCCTGGGACTGCCTTGACAGCCCCGCCCCCGGGTGTGCTGAGATGGTGAATAAGACTGGGTGTGGTGGCACATGCCTGTAATCCCAGAACTTGGGAGGCTATAAACAGGAGAATCACTATGAGTACAATCTAATAGTGAGACTCTGAACATCCTGTGGACCCTTCCCCAAAATACAAAAGGAAAAAAAAAAGTATTCTAACTTCATAAGGAATCTAATGAAAAATTGAAATAAATTCTGTTAACAGGTTTTAGTAATCTGAGAAATACTTCTCTAGATCACTTTTAAATAAAAGAAATATATTTGCAAAATATTAGTTTCATTCCTTAAATTGAGTAATCTAGGAAATAGAACAGTAATGAGACAATTGAAGGGTTACCCAAAGGGTCTTGTTCAACTCTAATGTCTATGAGTTATTCACAAAATCTGAAAAGAAGAAACAGCTAGTGCTCTTCTGGCAATCAGGGTGAGCTGCCTGAAATCAAGCTCAAACCAGCTGCAGGTGTTCTAGGGACTTGACTAGGGAATTTCGGTCATTGTTGTTGAGAATTTTGTGTAGCATATCAAACCAGGTAGAAGTTGAAAGAAATCAAAATGAAACGAGGAAAAACTCCTGATGGCTAGCTAATATTACATCCAATTAAACAAATAACAGATATTCATTAGGAACTCCAGAATTGAGCAGATAGTATACAAAATAAAATAAAATTATCCAGTTTAATTCTAAGAGAATTGTGATTTGGCTTTTTCTGGGTGAATGTGTATGTATGTCAATGGGAGTGAGTGTATGAGATGGTGTGAGGTTTATCAGGTATCTAATAAGATTATTTAAAGTTGTTTGGAAGAAAATCCATTCCATAAATTGACATTTAAAAGATCTGGCTTTGGCAATAGCTTCACTCTCTTCAATTAAATACACTTGCCTTAGATTTATTATGTACACTTTGTAAGTAAGTGTATTGAGCATGTAGTGTGGAATCTAAATTGGTGTAGAATTTTCCAAAGGGGTTAATTATAAACAGTTACAATGGCAAAAGGATGAATGGAGGAAATATATTTGCCCTGGACACTTTCCAGTGACTCTGAATTCTTGCTATAAAAGGGTAAGATATTGTTGAGGCTGGAACTATTCCCACTTTGAGATCTTCATCCAATTTTTATACAATGCATAGAACTTTCTACTTTCTTGATCATATAGGGCACTAAACAAAAATAAATCATTATATCCTGAGGGATCTAAAATTCTTACTTTCAGGAATCTAAAGATTAATCTTCTCTAGAAAGATTTGGCTCTGTCTAGATTTTATTGTAGTTGTCTGAAATTGTGAAAAAAACTTATCCAAAACTTGGAAATAGAGAAATGGATGAACACTAGCCAGTTTTCCCTTTAATATAGGCAACATATTTCAGATGGTGCTTCTTGTGATCTATCTGTATTCAGGCTGTCTCAGGATTTTTGAATCAGTTTTCCCATTTTAATCATTCTACTCAGTAAGTTAAATTAATTTTGGCATTTTGTTATTTAATATTTATATAAAATTTGTATTTTTAACATTTGAAAATTACATATAGGTGGCTTTGGAGGGTATCCCACTCACATGATACAGTCAATTCAGCTGCCAAAGCCAATTAAAGGAAAATTATAGAAAATCAGTGTGTGAGCTAGTTAAACTTTGGGACATCTTTCCTGAATTCCAGATATGGATGTCAGGCAAGGCCACAGCTCTGTGTTTGCTGATTTTTCCTGCTGCTTCTCTCCTCCCTTATTTCTGGTCAGGCCTATTAAACTGTCTATACCTCACTCAGCTTGTTAGTAATTTTCATTTTGTCTATCTGCTCCTCTGTCTGAAAACAAATATAACTGAAAGAAAAATTCTGAAGAATTTTCTACCCATTGGACAGCAGGACTTCATTTGAAGTTCAAACTCTGACATCTTCAGAAGTTTACAATAGGAGAGATTCAATACCCAGCACTGTATGCCACGTCAGCATACTGAGCCCACCACTGAGACCTGGCATGTTGGCGCACACCTATAATCCCAGTGCTCGGGAGGCTGAAAACAGGAGGATCACTATGAGTCCAAGTTGCATAGCGAGACTTGTACCAAATGTATAAAAAAAGAAGTACAAAATTGGAGGTACATTATTTCCGTGTCCATAATGGAGTAAGCTCTATACTGTCACTTGTGGAAATATGAAATATTTCCTAAATACATTAAATCAGAAACTTTCTCAAAATAAAGGAGTTCTAAGTGTTCTAAGTGTTCGCATTAATCTACTACTAGAATCCCAAGATGAGAGAACTGAAGTTATAGTAACTACTGAATATGTAAGAGCAAATATCATTTTCACAGAAAATGAATGCTCAGAAGTATTCTCACAAAAATGTTAATATACCTAATCAAGATGAATCTTTGGGTTGGTTTGTAATATTGGCTTAAAAACGGCTATAATTGTTGCATATAATACAAGAATACATTCATGTTTTGTAAATTTTCTTTTTTTTTTTTTTTTTNTTTTGCGGAACCAGGGATTGAACTCAAGCTCTTGCGCTTACCAGGGAAGTGCTTATTCCACTGAGCCATTTCCCCGGCCCCTGTAAATTTTCTTGAAAAGACTTTTCTAGTATCATAATATTCAGTTTATTTTCCTAAGAAGAAATTATATATATATATGAATGTCTAAAAGTTTTCATGTTTATCAACTGTTCAGATAAATAGTGTTTTCATGAACTATCATAAAGTAATTAGACCAATATGTATCTAATTGATAGTGCTATGAAACATTTTATATTATTTGTTTTAAATTGCATCTAATTAAATATCATTTCCAAAATCCTAGTTAACTTGAGCTTGTAAACTTTTATCTACTGTCTAATGGAATTAGTGGTGACTAATCTTTGGGTAATGATAACTAAGGTAGTGTTCCAGAAAACAGAAACACTGAAATGTCACCCAGGACTTGGAGGCAGATTTATTTAACATCCAATGGGCACTGAGTAAGAATCAAATGTTCTTTAAAATGTCAGGCCTTGAAGGCCCATAAAGAGAGGCTTATATGGGGCGTGCAAGGGGTGTACAAAGGCAGAAAGGATATTTGGCTGTTGTTGACTGGTTCTGCCTGGGCAACTAACAGACTAGAAGTGGGAGGGGGCCTTTTCCTGCTGCAGTAATGTGTGCAGAGTCATACACACACACACATACACACAAGGCACAGAATCTGTGCGTGTGTCCATGTGTATGTGTGAGTTCTATTACCTGATTTTTCATGGAAATTTGTTTTCCTACTAGAACTTGGACATCTTTTTAACCAGGATATAACTGATTCTACAGTGTAAGTCACACGTACAGTCATACATTGGTGAATAAATCTCATTGCAATTAGACATGACAAACACATCATTAAGAAATCTGGGACCAACCAACCAACATCAGCCAGCGGCCAGGCCCTGCACCCCACCAGAACTCCCACCTCCAGCCAGCAGTCAGACCGTGTATGGAACCCAGCAGTGGAACTAGTGGAAGAGTGGCTAGGAACAAGATCCGGTCAGCTAATCCAGGAGCAGAACAGCTCACTAGTGGGGCATAGCAGGGTCACTTTCCTAAGCAGCAACAGGAAGAAGCCAAGCACAGCAGGCTCAAGAAAGGTCCAGCTGAATGAGGTCAAACTTGGTAGATCTGGATCTGGTAAGCTGAGACACACTGCTAGACCCAGATTTATGAGAGCACTGACAGCATCCTCTCTTCTCTCCTCCCCTCCCCTCCCCTCCCTTCCCTGCCTCTCCTCTCCTCCTCTCCTCTCCTGTCCTCCTCTGCTCCCCTCCTCTCCTCTCCTCCTCCCTCCTCTTTCTCTCTCTCTCTCTCTTTCTCTCTCCTCTCTCTCTCTCTCTCTCTCCCCCCCCAGGGGCAACATGTAACCAGAATGAAAGTTTGCCTGGAAGTCTATGGGTACATAAAGGGGAGGTGATGATCAGACAGAACTCAGGGGAACTCTTTTAAATAGAAACCCCCAATTTTATATCTGCTTAGCTATACAGTCTTGATGCTGGCCCTTAGGGCCTAAAATACAAACCCATCTTTTACAAAAGTTTGTCAAGTGCTAAATCTCACTACCCATTATTAGGGATACTAATTGCAGTACTGTAAATACAAAACTGCAGCTGCCCTAAACACATAAACTCACTTCGGTAATAATATTGGTAGGAGCTAAAGTAACTACCACAACAAGGCGCCACACCAAAGATCAGAGGACAGTGCAATACAAAATGACAAGGCAAAGGAACAAATACAGTCTTAGGCCCCGAGCCCACTCAGAATAAATGAAGGAGACACTAGCATTCAAGGAAATGAAAACCACTCTCCTCAAATCTCTAAAATAATAGTGTCTGAAGCAAAGAAATGACTGCAGAAAGCTATAGAGAATATCAGATCAGAAATAGTCACGAAAGTAAAAACAGAAATTATAATTATAGTGAAAGAATTAATAAGTGCTTCTAAAGTACATACTGATAAAAAAGAAGAAGGTAAAAATGATGGAATCCTTGGATGAACAATTTAAAAAAAGAAGTAGAATGTATGAAACAGATTCAAAGAGATATACATGAAATTAAAACCTCAACCACAAGCTGGCAAAACCATTTGAATGAAAGTAAATGTAGAGTTTCAGATCTTGAAGACACCATTGCAGCTAGTGAAAAGGAAAGAAAAGATCTCTTGAAAACAACTAGGATATAGGAAAAATAACTCAAAATCTACAAGATGATGCAAAGATGAACAACATAAGACTAATAGGTATCAATGAGAAAGAAGGAGTCAATACAGAAGATATAAAAAAGCAGAAGTAATAACAGAAAACCTCCCAAATATGGAAACAACCTGATATCCAGGTAACCAAAGCATATAGAACTCCAAATAACATCAACCCAATTAAAAACACATCCAGACATATAATAGTCAAGGTTCCAGAAATCCAACACAAGAACAATATATTAAAAGCCACTGGAGAAAAGAAACAGATCACATTTAAGGGAGAACCCATCAGAATAATGGCAGGCTTCTTCTCACCATGAAATAAAGAAGAGCATAGAGCAGAGTACTTCAAGTCCTCTATGAAAACAAATTCCAGCCCAGACTATT
>NDGM011112911.1:0-26987 GCA_002564305.1 Octomys mimax
AATAATAATAATAATAATAATAATAAAATAAAATTATGTCTGCTTTAATTTCTTTCATTCTGATTATCATTTCTTTTTCTACCTTAGATATTATTTATATATCTTTTTCTGTTTGTTGTTTTCACTTTTGCTGCTATCATTTCAGATAGTTCTAGTGGCTGCCCTCTGATTTCCTCTGTTTGTGCTCTGGGTTTGTCCTGGGTGATCTGGGTGTTTAGGCTGCATTTTCTTATTTTCTCTTGCATTTTCTATTTTTATTTTGTTTTATTTGTTGATGTTTGTATATTTCTTTTGTTACATGACTTTACCCCTGATGTAGAGGGTTTCCTAGGTGTAATCTGTTACTTATGGATGTCTTCCAGATATAGGTGCATTTGATCTTTGTGTCCATCCCAAGAATCTACCTTTCTGATATTAAAAGGGTGGTGTTACGTTTTTGACTCAAGGACCATGACTTCAGTACT
This sequence comes from Octomys mimax, assembly GCA_002564305.1. Classification (NCBI taxonomy): domain Eukaryota; kingdom Metazoa; phylum Chordata; class Mammalia; order Rodentia; family Octodontidae; genus Octomys; species Octomys mimax. Next base: position 465 of record NDGM011112911.1, read on the forward strand.
GAACCATGATGATTATTATGAACCCAGCAAACTCATTGCTGTCACACTGGGGAGCAAAACTAATTATAACATGCATGACATATCTGTTAAAATAGAACACTTCGCAGTAATAATAGCCTCTTTCACTGCCTGATTACTGATAAAGTGTGGTAATTTTTAACCTGATGTCTTTAATTATAGTGCAGAAATTTAAAGTTATAAATATAACTCAACTTTTACCAGAAACTTGAATGTGATTTTTTTCTACATAGTAGATTGATTTTACTCAGTTCTTGGGGGAATTAGAAGGGGTAGGAGTAGGATGGGAAGTGAATGAGTTTAAATATAGTTGGAGCAAATTTTGTTGTCATAGGGAGATCATACAAGTTTTGGACAATTGTAGGATTTAAGGGGGAAAGATTGGAAGAAAAATCTTAGGACTAATGAAGTTAAGCAGAAAGGGAAGAGACAGTGTTTACTCATATGAAAGTCTCATAAATCAAACAAGGTAGTTGATAAATAAAGAAAGAGGACAAGTGGAATAATACAAATGGAAAATTTAGAGATCTAAGTCATGAAAGAGAAAGAAGGTTGCAAAGTGAAAGAAAAGAGAAAGAAAAAAATCAATAAACAAAAGAAAATTACACAGAGTGACTACAACTACAAACATAAAGAAAGACAAAATATAAAAAAAAAGAAAAGAGAATAAAAGAGAAAAAGAAAGTGAAAAAACAAAAGCAAAACTAAAATAAAAATAAACAATGAAAGAAAACATACTAATCCAGTAAACTACCAACAGAAAATCCCATCTGACAAAGAAAAATAAAAGTAGGGAGATTTCTCTAGTATCTAGAGTTCTGTGGTAGGTCCAGGTCTAATTCCAGAATGTTTACTCTAGCCAAAATATCAAGTTGATTTGTGCTGGGTTTTGGTATGCTCTTTGTCCCTAGATTTGGGGGATGCAATTAGTTTTCTGTCGATGAATTTCTCCCTAACTGCTCGAGAGAGAGAGAGAGAGAGAGAGAGAGAGAGAGAGAGAGAGAGAGAGAGAAATTAGGACAAAGAAAAGAAGGTAGACTTCTTGCCTACTTCTATTCCACATGTCTTTGTGCTCAAGCATAAAGCTGACTCACCTAACTTAGCAAACCTGCTGGCTCTGCCCTCTGTTGTTACTGTTGATTCAAACTTTTCTATGTCACTTGCCCCACCTGTCCACTGTGTACACTCTGCCAGGGTCCTACTGTGTCACTGGCTTTCCTGCTAGTCTTTGGTCCCTGAGTCCTTTCAGTGGAGTGAGCAGGAGCCTGTCTGGGACTCACTTCCTCCCTGTCTCAATCACAATAACTCTGGGTCAATGGTGGAAGTAGGAGCCTGCCTGGGACCCCTTTCTTGTCAGTCCCTGAAGCTCTGGGTCAATGGCCTGAATGAGAGTCCATCTCCTCAGACCTTCATCACAACAGTTCCCGAGACTCTCACCTCTATTTCTTATCCTTAAAACTTCTCTGTTCCTTAGAATTTGTTCTTCAGTTTTGGAGATCATGAATTCAGCATACCAGACATACAGCTAGTTGAGAGTGATAATATTTTCCCTGTATCATTCACAGGCCCTATAGTGTTCAAGTAGAAATATAGTGATGATTTAGACAATACTTGTTTCACACTTTTAATAGAAATAATAAGTTTGGGCCTTAAAAGGGAAATAATGTTTTTCTAGAGTCCCACAACTAGTTATCTATACAGTTGTAACTAGACCACAGGCTTTGTGACTCAAGCTGCTAAAGTTTTTTCATGTAATTTTCACAAGCGTCACATCAATCACTTTCATTTAGCTATTCCAACATTTATCTGATTTTCTTAGTCACATTCCCATTACGTATGCTAGCTAGTAAACAACACATGGCTGTATGCAAACCATTGCTAATCTAACATCTCATTTTCTCCTTAGTTGCAATCTCCTGTACAAACTGAGATTCCAATAACAACAATTTATTTATCTGAATTGATTGCCAGGCATTAGGCTTTGACTGAAATAGGGAGGGGATTTGTGCCTGAATTTCTGGAAATGAGAAAACAGGAACAATAAAGTGGCAGAATAAGAGAGGGGAGAGGGCATAAGGATTGTCTTTTGAAGAGTTTCAGGTGCCTGGGAGTATCCCCACTTATCCTAGGAAAGTCAAGGTGGAAAATGTTGATAAAGTGTTTGCAGAGTGGGATAATCTCATTCTTTTCAGAAAGAGCCCAGATGAAGAGCTACATAATTTAATAGCTTTGGAAGTGGCAGGAGGGATCCTCACTGCCTGGTAATGGCTGGGTCTTAGTAAGGCCTGGTAGTTCTCCGAGGCATGATACTCCCCAAGAAGTAGGATAGAGAAGCCAGGTACTTTGGGGCCAATGCTGTAGAATGTAGCACCAGACACTGAAGATCAGTGAAATGCCCTAAAACTGCAGATTTTGTATTTCAGAGGATATTTTTCAGGGGGTTGAATGTGGAGAGAATTCTGATTGCCTACTCTCATGACCACATTTTGTCTACATTGTTAAGAGGCTTGGGACCTTCACATTATGCCCTATAGTTAACCCCCCCACACACACAAAGAAATGGAAGACTATTACTGTGCATGTAGGGCAGAGCTGCAGCAGTGGTCAGTGTTTTCTATCTATTATTCCCAATTAGCTTTGTGCATCTTACAGCAGAGTTAATCCTTACCTCAATGAGCCTCCCTAGGCTATGTCAGCTTGACCAGTCTGTGGGTGGGCAGCAGTGCAGGAACAAAGGGGAGTCCTGACATTCTAAAGAGTCTTTTGTCATCACTCCCAGGTCCCCACCACTGTATTTGCAATTTGAGAACAAGCATTTTACTTAAAATGAATTAAAGATTTTGAAAGTAGAAAGGCTACAAACATAATTGCTATAATCAATGTAAGTCACTGGCTAGGGCTACTATTTGAAAATCATTGGTACATAGGATAGATTCTGAAACAAAGTTATATTTGAGTCAGCATTGGGGCACTTGTATATGAGAATTATTATGAGCACATTTCTGGACTGCTATCTTTCCTCATGTTTACCATCCATTATCTGCCTTTGTTCTGGTTCATGCTAGCCTTTTTATAATCCTTTTTTAGAAATACAAAATCAATACAACTTTAATTACAAAAAGCCCATGGTGCCTCTTGAAAAACAGGACAAACAAAAAAAGGACATTTTGAAAAGGGGCTAGTGATCTAAGAAACGTGACCTCAGGCCATCCTATTTCTAAGGGGTGATGTTGTTGATCTGTTGGTCCCATTATAATGATTTACACAGCCGTATCTGGCACCTTTTGTTCTCCAGCAGGCTTTGTGTATGGTAAATGGAGAATTGCATACCAACCAGGGGTTTGACATTTACAGTGCTTTGTAGCATAAGAGAGAGTCACATCTGGGCAAACATTGTCCCTGGTGGTTAGCGGCTCATATCATCTGTGCATAGTCTGACTGCCAAAATGATGAGCACTCATTAGAAATGTCCCATTTACTCCCAGAGCCAAATAAAAGCACAAACTAATCTAAAATGAACATTCACAGGGTGTGTATATGTGCGTGTTCAGTTTGCATGCTGGCTTCTTCTAAGGGCACACAGCAGCTTGTTTTTTTTTTTTTTCTCTCTTTGAATATTGTTTATATCAGTGGCCTAAATCAATGTGAGCCTAACAATATAGAAAACCTAATTCTTGAGCGAGTTCCTCCTCCTGGGTCAAGGAACGTTATACAAAACACCCAGATGAAACCTTTTGGCTGCTTTTTGATGTGGAGATACTGTTCAAAGCTGTGCTCGCTACTTGACATAGCACTGGGTTTGTGAAGAGCCCTGGAGATATTTTTTCCTATAAATGGAAAATAAGGAGATATTTTCTGAGGAACTGCATGTATTATTTGTTTATCTGTTTGTCTTTGTTGTACCCACTGTAAATCAAGTTCACCATCATGAATTCATCTTTAGATTTCCTGTTATAAAGGGGAAAAATCTCCAAAGCAACATATCTAAAATATTGCAGAGAAATTTTCAGCCAAAATTTAAATACATTAGTCCCATCCTTGAATACATCTTACTTTCTATATTCAGATTTTCTCGTTCCTTATGCATTATCTCACAGGACTGAACTGTTTTAGTCATGTTAAATCTTTTTTTGGGGAAAAAAGGTGAACGTAAATATCTAAAACAACGTAAAACAAAACAAAAGGAGATGAAACCAATTCTAACCTCAAGGAGCCCACAAATTACATGTGGAGACTGTATAAATTTAGAAAAATGTAATGATATAAAGAGCACTATACTGAGTATCTATGTAATTTAGACATTTAAAGCAATAGTACCTGAGAAGATAGGAGATTAAGTTGGATTGTAGAACTCAGGGGAAATTAATAGTTGAGATAGAATTTCCTTTTAAATACTGGACCTTAAGTTGATTTGGTGATATTGAGTGGAGCATGAATAGCTAGCATGAAAGTAAATTTTCCAAAGTGATATAAGGAAATGTGATTAATTAAATACACTATGAAAATTTAAGATCTTGCATCATTGTCACTACATTGCTTCTTCCTGCTCATTGCTTTGGTTTCATTGCTTCTTCCTGCTCCAAAATACATATTGAAATAATCCTCATTGTAACTGTTTTGAGATGTATTGCGTTTGGAGGGTAAATGAACCCTTGGGCATGGGATAAATAAATCTTCACAGATGCGATTGATGCCTTAAAAAGGCCTTGCCCTTCTATCGTTTTGCAATCTAAGATGTGAAGACATAAATTCCTGGTCCCATGTTGGTAGAAGGGATTGGAAGAGATAGCTCTAGTTTACTGAATGCACTGGTGCCTTGAGTTTGGGCTTCTGTCCTCTGCAACTGTTAAAAATGGCTTTCTTTTCTTTGTCAATTAGCCAGTATGTAAGTTTTGGCCAAACTGCAGAAAATAGACTGAGTTACATGGCTTTCATTTGGATTCCCTTTAATATCATTTTAGATATGAATTCAGCATGCTTGTTTCTTTTTTCTCAGTTCATTACTGATTTGAAGCATTAGCAGCTTTGAGGATAATAAGTGACAGCCAGATGAGGAGGGACACGGGAAAGGAGAGAAGAAAAGACGGAAGTGAGTGCAACTGTGTGGAGCTGGCCCTGTAGGGCTCGCACGCCTCACAGCCAAGCAGCTCTCAAAGTGCCAGCGTTCTCCCTGCGTTCATTCTGGATTCTATAAGAAACAGGTTCGCAAACTGTGAAATAAGCTATGGTGAAAAAGATAGGTTATGTATACCATATTGGGAAACATAGATAAAATAGTTATGACAGTCACTCTAGGAGGAGAGCTCATATGTCCCAGTGCCCAAATGCTACCATTAGCACCTCTGCAAGACCAGTATGCATTGCTTAGAGCCAACTGAAGGGACAAAGAAAATTCCTGGCCAGCACTTCACCTATCAGTAAATGGCAACAGGGTCAGGCTCAGCCAAAATGGAGACAATTTCTCCTCTTTCAAAGACAGCCATGTGGTGTTCCTCCACATGAGCTTAAATTTCGTACAATTTCTTTTATATGTGAAACCCAAAATAGAAATAAAGAGGAAAACAAATGATAAAAGGAAACAGGGAGTTAGATTGTTTGCACAAAGAATGGGAACAAAGAGATGAGCAGAAAAAGGAGGGAAGAGAAAGAAAGGGAGGAAAAGAAAAAGTCAAGGTTATGTCCAGTTATCGACTCTCCATGGTAAATATAATTATTAGGTACTGCAAACCTGTACTACTTAAAATGATTATTTTTTTTAAGTGAAAAAATTTCTAGGTGTTTAGCTCATCTCATTCTTCAACTATGGACTCATTCTTATGGAATCAGGCCTTCTTTCTTGGGAAAGTTTTTGTTTATTGAGCATTAGTCTTCAGCTGTCCACCCTATATTAAAAAAAATTATTAGTACATGTAAGCAGCACATAATGATTACATTCATCATGCAGAGTTGCTACACATACATAACACATATTAATTCTTCCTCTCTCTTCCTTTTACAGATAAGTAAAAGCAGCCAGCCATGCATGGTGGCATATGCCTGTGGTGCCAGCCCTGACGAAGCTGATGCAGGAGGGTTGTGATGAGTTCTCGGCCAGCCTGGGCCACAGTGAATTCTAGCCCAGCCTGACCACTATCTGCACCTGGCCCCCCTAAGAACAAAACAAAACAAAACACAGGAATTGATGGTTGGATGTGATGACTTGGTGTTTAGTCTGACAAGAGCCTTTTTAAATGTTGGGGATAGAGGCTGGGGAGATAGCTCGGTGGAATAAGTGCTTGCCCGGCTAGCACAAGGTCTTGAGTTTGATCCTTGGTAATAAATAAATAAATAAATAAATAAATGTTGGGGATTATTTTCTGCCCAGAACAGCATAAATATACAGTCTCATAGAAGGTGCGAAAGCAGGAATACAGAGATTAAGTTTTCTCCCGAAGAAGAAGAGAAATGTGGCTAGTACCTGAAGGATTATTCCAGTCTTTAGGAGACATGGACTTGCTGTTGTTTATTTGATTTCTTTTGAGATTATTATGTGCTTTGAGATTGATGCTAATGATCCAGTAGAATGATAAAATCACTTTTACAGGAATTGAGCCTTTGAATAAATGAAAAACATCAAGTGACATAAGGAAGAACAAATTTCAGCACTACAGAAATATGTGAAAAAAATTAAAAAAAAAAAAAGAAATATGTGAGCATAGACTATGTGAGCTAGAGATCTGTCAGTGTCCTGTGAAAATTTTTCAGATACTCATAGGATAAATATTTTATCTCTCCTATGTGGGAAACAACAAGTTTTTGTGTAATCAGAATGCAGATGATAACTGGACTCTGCACATCCTGGTATTCCAGCTGGCACAGCTTGATCAGGTTAACGATCTTGGTACCGAAGTATTTTCAAAGTCAATTTCTGAGAAAGAACAAAAACAATGTTTAAAGAAATGGAGCAAGCTAGAGTGCGAAAGCAAAGGAGATTAATTGGGTGGTTTTCTGCTACTTAGTGTATATAGTTTGAAATCCTACCCAAACAACACAGAGGAAAAAAAAATACATGAGTCATGAAAAATTCACTGGGTATTTATTTATCAGTTCAAAGGCACTTTCTTGGCATTACCAACGGTGATTAGAACATTCATACATATCAAATGAGGGAGCAAAGAGAGAAAAAAAGAAAAGGAATGAGGAGAAAAGAATAAGAAAACAAAGAGGGAGACAAAGAGAGAGAGAGAGAGAGAGAGAGAGAGAGAGAGAAAGAGAGAGAGAGAGAGAGAGACTTTCAAGAATATATGAGAATTGTAGGCCAAAATATATAGGAAGAGAAAATTAGAAAAGTTAAGGAGAGAAGAGGAAGGGTAGTCAAGAGAGAAAAGGCACTTCCAGCTGTATCCAGCTATCTTTCCTGTTTACACAAATGTCAATCAAAGTAGCAATATGTGTTTAGATTAACATTCAATTGCATCCCAGCCTCAGAGAGTAGTGCAGTGTTTTGCTCTGCTGTCTCACTCCTTAGCTCTAATCACTCACAAAATGAAGACAAATGAATAAAGTTGGTATTTTTTAATGGAGGTTGTCTTTGAGTTTGGCTCAGAGACAAAGGCCTGTGGTTGTATCTGAGTATAACTCATCTGTGTAGGGGCCGAGAGGGCTGTTATAAATATCTAGGAAATTAGGAGCTACTCTAGGAAGACAAACTCTGTGGCTGTGATGACACTTGACATTTGCACATCTTACGGTCTTTCTTTTCTGAAAGTCATGAGGCTATGTTTATGTTATAACCAGGTTCTTGTGTGTTGTAGTATAGCATACGCCCATTAGATGCTCTTTTTCCTTTTTCTTTCTTTCTCTTTTTGGCAGAGTATATAGTGATTTGGAATATTGTAATATGATCACTGAAATACCTGATGGATGCTTCAGAGTTGATGAAATAAGAGGTGACAGCTCATGGGGCAGGTCAAAGGAACAGGGTAGACTGTGAATATCTGTTCACTCTTTCAGCGAACACGGGCTATGGTCTGAACATTAACCTAACTGTAATCCCAGAGCTCAGTGTTTCTCCTGTTCCCTGAAAGTAGATCCTTCGCTACTTCCAAGTTTAATAAGCCATGACTTAGAAAACAAATAAAGACTCCTTGTTCCAAAAATATTCTCCGACTAGTGACTAGAGATGCACTCTTCATCAACTTAATAAAAAATGCCCCAAAAGAGGCTGACTATGTGCACTGGCAGATCACACTTATCCCCACACATTGAGACAGCACAGTGTCCGCCATAGAATCTGCTTCAGCTACTCTATAGAGTCGAGCAAACAGTGGCTACTCAATGAACTTCAAATTCTTCTATGTATGAAAGTAAGGAGAAAAATTCCTTAAACTTCACTAGGGGAAGATAGATGCTGAGAGGAACAGTGAGGGCTCTGAGCATGGGAGAGCAGGAGGAAGTGGACAGGACATGCAAAGATGCTGAAAAGTGCATATTATGAAGTTAAAAGACTGGCATGTAATATGGATTTGCTGTAATATACATCATATAATATAATATAATGCAATATAATATAATACAATATTGTATAACATATATGACCAAAAGAAAAATAAAACATTGGCTAAAAAGCCCTAATCTTTAAATCTGAAGGCTGAGCTATCCTAAAATTAAATTATATTGCACATCACCGATACTACACATAGAAACTTGCACACCTGACCTCATGTAACAGGTTGCAGTAAAAATACACATAAACTGAAAATATTGCATAAGTTAACTTCATGTGCATAGAAAAATGAAAATGAAAAATGTTTCTGAAACATGAAATTTGTTTCTATATTTGAGCTCATTCCTCAAGATATCTTTTAATGTATATGGAAATATCATAAAGTGAAATGATCCAAACTGATATCTTTCTTGTTCTAAACCTTCAAGATGAGGAATGCTCCATTTATAATATGTGATAAAAAGCAAGAGGGGTAATTTCAGATTATTCCTTATCGAGAGATTTGGAGCCCTAATATTCTGCACCATTGACTGAGTCTGGGTACTTTTAATGAGGTGCCAGACAGTTTGGGTTGTCTAACTAGGTCCAGCTCTGCTTCTGTTCTTACCACAGGCTGGATTTCTGAACTCAAAACTTGGGACTTCTGGGTAGGATGCAGGGCACCAAAATAAATTTACATTTTATATGTTTCACATAATATTTGGGACATACATACAAATAATATATTTTATTTAAAACTCATACCTCATTAATAGCATATATTTTTATTTGCCAAATCTCACAAACTGCATAGTATTCCAAACCAGCAGAATAAATCAGATAAATCAGATCATGGAATATTCTTAGTTACAAGTTCAACATCCAATTTCGGGTTGTTTTTAATTTCTGCACTACGGATGTTTCTGCTCTTCCACCAGTCAGACTCTAATTATCAGATACCCCTCACTGTATCTGACTCTTCCAGGCATGAGTTCCAAGTAACTCCCTTGTTGTATGGAAATTCTTGGTCCATCCCTTGTGGACTCATCCATATCTTTGTTCGGATTCTCCTGGACTGGTCCTATACTGTTCCAAGCTACATGAAGCAAAGCACACAAGTAGAGGGGTCAAGTCTAAGAACATCTGGAAGTCTATATTTGCTTCAACAGATACTTGAATACAACCTCTTTAACCCACAAGGTTGTTGGAATGGAAAAGCTTTTTTCAACATACAACATACACAAAATAAGATACTAAGACTGTCATTTGATGTTAAAATAAATATTGGCAAATTGTGTGTTGGAAGAGAAAGTAAAAAGGAAATTTGCTATATACTTATTCATTTACTCTTATATTTAAGCCCTTACACCATAAGACAATAAAGGTGCTTTTTTTTCCTTTTCTTTCTTTCTTTATTTATTTTTCTTTTTCTTTCTTTCTTTCTTTTTTTTGCTTTTGAGTTGCTTAGTCTTTATCTCCCCTTGGGAATGACCTAGTTTATCTTCTCACAGGGAAAACCTGCGTTTTGGTGATCAGTAAATGTCTTTGCTATTCAAAATTGCTGTAAAAGCTGCATTTCAGGCACCTGCTTAGTGAGCAGGCTCCTGGTCAAGTTCAAAAAAGGAACCATACCTTCATTTGCGGGATGCAGTGTTGAAGTCTGACATCAGAGACATGGCTTTGTGCAGTCTCCTGGGATTTAGCTGGGCTTGAATCGCCTGTGACCTCTGTGCCCTTACAACATCACAGAAAACACCATCATGGGGCTCACTAATTGGTCACCTTGATGTCAGTCACAGCTCAGAGATCAAGGACAGAGCCGGTCCTGGAAAGTGAACTACACACACTCTCGGAGGTGGTCTCTACAGGTCAGGCTAGCCTCCTGCTGAGAGCACAGTGCGACGGAAGCTTACCCCAGGACTACTTGAAACATGGCTGTGCTGTACGTGAACAAAGGACACGTGGCCCTGTGAGTGACCCTCTCCTGGCCACCCACAAAGTCCAAATTGTCAGCCTTTCACACCTATTATGCTTCCATTATCTGAGGAAAACACTGAGCACCATGCTCTGAATATAGCACACACAAAGCAGACTCTTGAAATTAGTTTCTGCTTATTGGTTTCTGAAATTATTTAGATTATTTTATTTTTAAGGCTGCAAATCAATCCTAGATTGCTGGGGTGTTACACGCAAGGTGCATTTCAGAAGCATACTGTAAAAATAATTACAATTTTCTTTAGAATCTAAATGCAATGTGCATTTCACAAATAACTCACGTCTTAGCAAGAAGAACAGGAAGAGACAGAGAGCATAAGTGGAATATATCTTGTCATTATTTTCCTTGGATTGAAACATTTGTGGACTATCACTGTCATCCTTCAAAATCAATCATTTTAGATGGTAAGAATGACTGAAGCTAAGAAGAAATTTTAAGAAGGAAAGAAAGAAGACAAGAGAGGATAGGAGGGGAGGGGAGGAGGGGAAGAGAAGAGAAGAGAAGGGGATTAAAGAAGGAAAGGAGGGAAGATGAGAGGAGAAAGGAGAAAAGGAAAGAAGAGAAAAAAATATATAGATTTTGAAGTTCATTTTAAAATGTTTTATTCTGTGCCTCAATGTATCAAATCTTTCCATTTAGATAATATGAGATTTTTCCTTAAGTTTCTTAATAATTTCAGACCCTGGAGTCTCAAGAATGATTAATTTGCCTGTCTTTTGAAGGTGATCACTGCTGCTGCCAGAGTCAGAAGCAGATATTGGAAGAGAAGCCGCTTTGGCCAATTAATGGTCTAGACACCCACAGTCATAATGAGAATCTCCACAGAACTCCTGAGGATAGAACATACTGACAAAGCAGTGTTTAGCATCTTGCTTCCCTGGAACATGAATTTCCAGGAAGTGCAAGTTTCCTACACAGACAGATGAGGAACACACAAGGCCTCTATTTGTCTTTGTAAACAAAAGTAGTTGAGCATCTTTTGCTTACAAAGACAAATAGTCGACCATCTTTTCAGTAACCGAATGAAGAGAAACTCATGTCAGGACTGCCTAGGGATGATCTGATCCCCTTCAGGTAGCCCACGTCCTAGTATGAGAGTGACACTGAAGGTGGAGCAGCTAGTCAGGGACAACTACAGTGGACAGAGGGTCTAGCACTGCCCATGCAATGCCAGAGGGGAGCAATTGCTATCTGATAGGAAGGAATGCAATATATATATATATATATATATATATATATATATATATATATATCTGACTCATATATGTTTCTATGATAGCATTGGTATCCAAGTTCCTCACATTGAAATTAATCATTTTTTATTGTAAGATGATCAATCTATTCTTTCTCCCTAAAGTTTAAAACAAAGACCACAGTCTTTGTTTTAGAGCTTAAATCCCACCCACAGCCCTGTTAGTGTTCACTTGCTGTTAGTGCTTTGCTTTCATCACTGGCTTTAAAGGTCACTAAGCTGAACAGTAATGTCATAGCGTCCTTCTAGCTGTACGTCAGATAACAACACTGGTGTTGGTAATACTCTTTAGGGGTGCAAATAGCTTTGTCTAGCTCAAACTGATGATGCCACTGATCCTTTCACTTTGTCTTGCATCAGTGTCCAAAGTTTTTTATTTTGGCTTTTACATCAAAAGCTCTACCTTCATCTCACACTAAGGACCCCATTTTCTCCATGCACATCCTATGGCGAGCCATCAGATTGGATCAGTATTTTGCAGAACACAATTGCTGCTTTGAAAGTCTTCACTTCCAAGGAACATTTTTTATATCTTAGAATTCAGTATGTCTTTATCCTGTACCCAACCTTCACCATATCCTCTGGGAGGTGGGTGAAGTCATGTTTATCCTACCTCGAGAATAAAGCCTCTTTGGAAGAATAGACACTTCAGAGTTTGACATATGTGTGGTAGGTACAAGCCTTCTTCAGTAACATTATGAGATTATAAAAGGATTAAAGAGGGCTTTTCTTCCATGGAAAACTTGCAGACAATTGAATTAGGCATCAGCTTAGGAGCTGACTAAAATGAAATAAACACAAATAATGTACTAATATATGAACTGGTGAGAGAATCAACTTTGTTATTGTCCGTCTAAAGAACCAGAGTAAATGAAACACTGAGTTGTCAGCTTTCTCTATCTCTTTACTGTGGCCAATTAGAGAAGCTCATGGAGTCTTCTAGGCAAAAGTGACTAAAGGGGTAGAGATAACAGTTTAAACGTGGCTGCCTTAATCGAGTTAAGGCTACAGCAAGGTCAGGGAATGCTTACACTATTCACACACTAGCCAATAAAACTGAGCTGGGAATAAGAGGGCACAAGAAGCCAGAAGGCTCTTTCCCCCAGTCGGGTCATGCAAGAGAAACAAGGAGAATTGGTAGGGAAGACTTGCTTAACTAGTACACCTAGTTTTTAAGTACCTCTCTATTTCTATTTTTCTAAGATAGAAGATTCAAGCTGAGGCCTGAGAGAGAAGACTAAAGAGACACTTAGGAATTGTTTGATAGTGCGACTTCATTCGATGAGAGCCCTGGTGTTCAGACCCTAATGAAAGTTTAGGTAACTTTCTAACAGTGCAGGAATGAAGTACAGTGCTGCAGGATAAGTCCTTGTTTCTTATGCTAGAGGGCTATCAAAGGTTCATCTTCTCAAAAGTGAAGCTGATCTGTCATGGGAAATCAGTCATCGCCACAGAGCCACAATGGCCATCAAGTACATCTCTAGCACATTAACGAGGGAATTCGATGTGTACAATGATGGTGCATGTGCAAACCACAGGTCCTGGCTGAAAAAGCAGAAATACGGTAGATGGCAATCCTTGGATTTCCTCCTGATTCATAAGGAAAAAAAAAAAGAAAGAAAGAAATTTCAATAATGTTGCAGATGGGGGAAAACAGGATTTAAGTAAAAGTAGTAGGATATTTGGAATAAAAGAATAAAACAAGCACAAATAAAAACACTGAACTTTTAAGGATTTGAAAAAATAAGATGATGACAAAATCATTGGTTTTGCAGCGCTTTGGAAGCCTTCACGGAAACCTGATGCTGAATTCCAAACTAAATCTGGAAAATTGCATCTCTTGAGGCCATTTACAATTTCCCTCCTTCAAGTATCTTTCCGTGATCACCACAGTACGCATTAATCATTTTATAAATAAATTATTTACTGACCTCTCATGTGCTTACTAATTATAAATGATTGCGTAGTCGCTGGGCGGGAAGCAGCTGACTCACTGAGAGTCTTTAACAAGCGGCCCTATGTGCATTTTTGAGCGCAGGCACCATCATACCCTTGTGATATATGACGCAGCATTCACGTGATACCTGCGTTTGCAGCTGAGGAAATGGGGCGCCGTTCCTCAGCCTGAGTCCAGCTGCCAAAAATAGCAGAGCTCAGCTTAGAACCTCAATCAGTGTCCTCCCCGCTGGGGCATGTCAGAAGCAAGAAGCCAGCGTTACCCTCTCAGCTCCTCAGAGCTTGCTGTGGATAGTCAACAAATACCTTGGCATGGTGCTGAAAGAGAGACTTTGGGCTTGTTAGTTTTGCAGTGGGAGGCAAAAGTAAAAAGAAAGAATATGTCCACTAAGATTATGAAAATCTAAACATGTGTTTTACGGTTATTCCTTTTCACTGATAGTCTGGTTAAACAATCATAAATCATGCCGTTCAAAATATGTGCCCTTCTCTGCTAGGCACTTCAAGCGAGTCAGGAAGGAAAGACTAAGAAATAAAATTCTGGATGGGAGTTTTCTGGGGGATGTAGTACTAAATTTCCTCACAAAGAGAGTTTTTCCAGCATCATTTTTGGGTTCATTCTTAGCAACACTGAGGCTGACTTGCTTTCGGGGAGCATATTACTAATTCAGTTAGACAATGGTGTTCACATTTATCAATCAATGATTTACAAAGACTTTTTGTTTTGGTATTTTTTTAGGGAAGGGTCTACAGGATGTTCAGGGTATCACTAGTAGATTGACCTCATAGTGATCTGCCTGTTTACAGCCTCCCAAGAGCTGGGATTGCAGGCGTGCACCACAATGCCCAGGCTCAATTGCAGTCTCAGCATGCCCTGGGGGAGAGGCTGGCACAGCAGGCCCAGGGATCCAATCCTCCACTCTTGGGCCTGCTTGCAGATGTTTTAATCTGCTGAGCTATTTAGCCGGTACCAATTCACAGTCTTAAGTGAGCTACTTTGTAGAAATGAGTGTTCTTTGACAGAAAAAGGTATAAAATAGGCATTGTTTTCAAGGAGCAGACCACTTGTAAATTAAATACACATAGAAAAACGCTCGCCAATCAGGCATAACTAGAGAACAAATCTTACAATTTATACATGTAGACTTAAGAAGCCCTGATCAAGATCAAGCCTGCTGGCAGTTCTTTTTTTTTGTTTGTTTTTTTGTAGCAAGATTTTACATTTATTAAAGGTATGAAGAAACATGAAGCATGCTCTGCAGAGTGAGATTAGATCAAATAAAAGTGAGAAAAAACTACACTTTATAGGGTGAGAAAAGACTCAGATATTATCAGTTATGGTATATCACATGTGGATATAATCCTGTGTAAAATTCATAAAAATTTTCCCAACAGTTTCTCTTCTTGTGTGTAGCAATAGCAGAGCTCTCATACACTGTGTTACCAGAGCCAGTTACCAGAGTCAGTTCCTGGGTCCACAAACCATCACAACAAAACCAAACCCACAAGCAGTATACTTACAGGCAAGGCTTTTTTCCTTTCTTTTTTTTTAAATTGGGATTTCTAACTTGAACCAGAAGAAAGTCCTATCTAGGACCAAGGTCAGCAAGATAAGCAGTGTCTTGAGGAAAATAAAGACACGCTTCATAGAAAACTTTCCTGCCAAAAGTTCTCATGCAGGTCCTCCATGAAAATAAGAGACTCAGACTTGCAGGGACTGTGTGGCTGCCCAGTGGTCAGTGTGAGCTCTAAGGCAGGGCAGGTTGTTAGGCCGCTGACCCTTGCTTGCATCGACATTAGTAGGATGGCTTGGTGGCTGTTGTATTTTCACCTTTCAGGCTGTGTGTGAGCCCTGGGTCCCTCTTATGTTGCTGCTTCACTCTGCTGTGAAAGCACAGAAAGGCAGGACTCCTGCGGAGCCTCCTCCTAGCATTTGATCTGTCCATTCCTACTTGGCTGTTCTCAGCTTCAAGGCCTATTGGATGGGGTCCTATCTCCCGTGGTGAGGCCTCAGGGTCCCACCTCTCGGTCCTTGTCTTCTGCCTCTCTTCATCACTGCATTCTAGCTGGAGTGTTCTCCTCAGTAAAGCCAGAGTGATAGCGAGTACGGCTCTGCTGCAAGCCTTGAGGGCATCCAGGACTCTCCAGAGCTTCAAGGCCTTACTTCACTTCTCTGCCCACTAAATGTTCTCTGGAAAGCTTTTCTTAATTTCTACTAATGAAACTGTAATTTCTACTAATTTCCAGCCAATGTGGAGTCCTCTGGATGAGGTAAGTAAGGCCTTAGCAAGCTTAGGTAGTGAATTCAGTCACAGCCCCATGATAGAAAGGGGACAGAAGCCTAACTCTACCTCCCTAAGTAATGTTCCAAGAAGAAAGAGCATCTTGTGGAGTAAGCAATAAAATATTTTTTTCCAAAAAACATAGAGTCTGAGTTGTGTCTTTAAACAGAATTTATGACAAAAATGAAAGAATTAAGTTGTTGAAAATGTGCCCATATTTTATACAATTATTAATCTCTAAGTATAGCCAGCAGTGTGTCCATCATTCAGTAGATGCCCATTGCCCAGTATTTCAGAGTTCCTTTTTGCTTCTGCAGATCTGGGTAATTAAATGATTTATTGATAGACAGACATAGACAAACAGACACAGACCCTCTCGACTGTATTAGTATTACTGGATTTTTTTTTTTTTAATCTCTAAAACCAAGTACCTTCCCATCATGTTTTCAGTATCCTCAGAATATCAACATGACACTCAGATATTTATCCAGTTAAACCTCTCAAAGCAACTCAGTTCCTCTAGTCCTAAGTACGTACCCTATCAAACAAAGAGTCACTTTAGCCCTGTTACACATTTTGAGTAACTTTTGCATTTACAGAATTTCTGACAAGACAGCAGTAGGGGCTGAGTTTACAGTGCTATTTTAGGTCAAAGAGAACATCTGTGAGGGGCCGGGGAGATGGCTCAGTAGAATAAGCGCTTGCCTGGCAAGCGCAAGGACCTGAGTTCAATCCCCGGTTCCACCAAAAAAAAAAAAAAAAAAGAGAACATCTGTGACCTTTATATCGTATTATAACATTTGGTTGGTTCAAAATTCTATACCTAAACATAAACCTAGCTTGAGTCTGGCAGAGCAACTGAAGTGAACAGAAAAGAAGAAAATGAGTTCTATGGCTTAAAGAAAAATATTTTTTTGAATTAGTTTTCTCCCACTTTCTCAGACTATTCTATCAAGAGAGAAATAATCACTCTCTTATGAGGAATATTCTCTCTTTTATGCACACAAATGTTGAACTTATTTTTTGGATTGCCTTTTGGATAGATTGACAAATTTTCAGACTATATGTGATCCAACAAATTCTGTCGTTTGAGGGATCTAGGAAGTGAACAAGGAGCGGGGGAGTTAGCTCAGTAGAGTAAGTGCTTGCCTGGCAAGCGCAAGGGCCTGAGTTCAATCCCTGGTTCTGGAAAAAAAAAAAAGTAAACAAGGAAAAAAAAAATAGAATGTGTCTTTTACTATCACAAAGACTATTGTTTTGGTTTATGACAACATGTAATGCAAATTTATAATAATAGCAGTGGTACCGATCCTGTGTAGTCAGTGCTACCTGTTTTCATATTGTTTTACTCTCACTTATTAATCTAAAAAAGAAATTTCTGGAAGAAGCATGCAGTATGTGTATAAGTACATGATAGGAAAGGGCACTATTTTTGTTTCTTTAATTCTCTCCCAGTTAATTAAATTGAAATGGGGATTCTGCTGTTTGCAGCTTTAAAAAATAGCCAATTGAAATTTAATTGGTATCTTTTTTTTCTTTCGTATTCATGCCCTGAAGCTAAATTAATGATCAGTTATAGGCAACTCAGTTAAGAGACTATTATGAATTTTGAATGAAATTAAACCTAGGACCATGCAGTGGATAAAATAACTTCTAAGAGAAGAATAACAACCATGCTATCAATGACAAAGGGTTAACACGTGTCTCTGTGTCTGACTCTCACTCTCTTCCAACACTTACAGAGAGACAGGAGGCCCAAGTGTATTCTAAGATCAGTAGCTGCTGTAAATCAAATTAATTACTTTTGCCCTGCACCATCCTCAGTGGAAGATTTTTGGCCAGTGAACTCTTAATACATTTTTACTTAATCACTGTCCTATAATGTCATCCCCCTGATAGAAAGGATGAACTAGAGCAATGGTAATCTCTTCACCTTTTTAAAAATCCCAACAAGGCCCTGATTTACAGGGTGGTAGTGTTATGTATCATTTAGCCCAAGATTGCCTACCTCTCAAAAGCCCCTCTTTTCTTTGGGACCTGCATGGAAACCAGGTAAGTCAATATGGGAGGTAATCATATATCTATCTTCCTTTTACAGTAGCACCCCATTTTAAGTTCCTTGGGAGTTTTTGTCTTTGACTGGATTTTAAAATATCCTTTATGACCATGTAACTATCAAGATTTTGGACATTCCCATCTTTTTAATCAAGAATCGTTCATTTATTTCCGCAGTGGCTTCTACTAAACTGCACGCCTGCTTCATCAAGTTCCTGATTCTGTGCATATCCTTGGACAAAGCCATGGGGAAGATGGTGCGCTGATTCAGGAAAAGCTTCTCTTGTGGCTTACTGGCACAGCCTCCTCTGTCTTCAGGTAGAAAATGATGTTCTTTCTAAAAGCAATAGGAGAATGCCAGAGAAGGGTGCAGAACTGAAGGTATAACACAAATCTGTTTACTTCTGATTTTAGATTAGAATTGCTTTTAATTTATTTTTAAATGTTATTCCTGTTTTCTCTTTAAAGAATCCTGATGCTCACACAATAAGACAGGCATTAATTTATTAAATTTGAATGAGGAGAAGGTAAAAAACATATTTGAATAAAAGAAAAGTCTCATATCCACAAAATATTTCATACTTCATAACCACCTAACACCTGAGTTCTGCTGTACTGAAACAGCATTTACTAATTTCAATCCCCCAAAATCCATATGGCTTCTGGCCTCTCCATGCTGTTAGATGGCCTGAAAGTTATACTCAAGCCCTGTGACTACAGAAAAAAAATCCCTCCTTCTCAGATCTTACTCTCACAGCAGGCTGTACAAAACAGGGCAGTAGGTATGGGAAGAAGCCTGGTGCTGAGAGGCCCTCAGAGTCACTTGAGAGATGAATCAACTCTAATGGCTTTACTTCTCTGTTGGAGAATTCGGTGATGGAATCGTAGGACCTAGATTTGTGTCTGATAAAGTTGGTATAATCTGTGCCTTGGGGTGTCCCTTTAACTATCAAGATTAAAGTGAATAATCAGAAACTCCAGGACTAGGGCCATCGAGGGAATGACCTCACACCAGGCCATTACATTAAGCATCAGAAACTTCATGAACATCGCTTCATAGAAATTGTTCAGTTGTAACTGCATCTGATCTTGCTCTCTCTCTCTCTCTCTCTCTCTCTCTCTCTCTCTCTTGCATTTTAAGGGTTAAAGTCTGGAATAGGAATGGCTTAACACAGACAAATGCTATTGCTTAACAAAATACAATATGAAACGCTAGCGATTGTTTTTTGGTCAGTTTCTTGCAATCTGCAAGGTAATTTTTTTCAATTTATTTGGAATTAGTCAAGTGCACTGTTGAAAAGGCAGAGTGAATTGATGCTAAATAGTTTTTGGAAGATGTAATTGTCTGATGATTTGTAAATAGCCAAGCTTATCAAAAAAGTAATTTAAATGTTATGCTGACAATTTTGTTCAGTTTAGTGTACTCTGTAAACTGGGGAATCCAATTTTTTGCCCCCATTAGCATGAGAATTATTTTTGCCTGGTTAAATAATTTGAAAGCCTAAAGATGTCCAGAGTTTTGGAATCTGAACTTTTAATGATTTATTACCCAGCACAAACATCATTTAAAAGATAATAATGACAGAGCACTTTTTAATAACTAAGTCTTATTCTTCATTTAATGATTGGACTGTGTTCCAAATACATTCTGCAAATGTCTACATTGAGAGTGGAGATTGTGGTATCTGTCTTTGTGCCCACGTCTCCTCCTTGCGCCTTTGGGATCTTCAGCCTGAGCTCTCTGAACCTCCAAGTGACCACTGCTCATCAGAAGAAAGGACACCACCACACTCATTCTTATAAACATATTAGGGATCTGATTATTTTAATTATTTAATTATGGTAGGAAAATATAAAATAATTATTTACAAGGTGAAATGTTTACTGAGTGCTTTTTCAATCCCAAAGTAAAGCTGATGTCATTTTCACCCTCAATATCTTACAGTAACTAGGGCTTTGGTAGAGAAAGTAACTGAGCCTGAGTTAATTATTCATGAGCAGACTTTTTATAAGCCAAAACCATTGGAATCAAAGTTTACTGCCTGAGCCAGATGATAAACAAAATGAAGTATTGACATAAATAAATAAATGATAAAAATCAGATGAATAAAGATGTATGTTCAGGATCATGAAATAAAATATCTTGGGCAGTCCTTGAAATTTTGGCCTTTTACCCAGCAAGCTGAATTTCATACCTACTGTTGGTTCTGGTACTATTTTGGATTAAAATGGGGGTAAAAGTCTTTGTGGAAGGAGCTAGAAGCTGCAGTTGCATATCAGTTTACTTTTTTTTTTTTTTTTTTTTTTAGTACATGGTCTATGGGGTCTCACTACATAGATCAGACTCGTAGTGATCCTCTTGTCTTTAGCCTCCCAAGTGCTGGGATTACAGGTGTGTGCCACTTCGGCCCAGTCTCCATTGCCTTTTCAGTGTGCCATGGGGGCAGGGCCAGCACCGCATGCTGTAGATCAAACCCTGATCCTTGTGTCTGCCTAAGCAAGCACTTTAATCCACTGAGCTATCTGGCCAGCTCCATATCAGTTTACTTAGAAATTGAAAATAAATATTCAATTTATAAAAGTAGCAGTAGAGAGGCATGGAATTTATGAATCGACTGAAGATTCTCTTCCACCTACTCAAAATATCTATTGTTAACACCCCTTACTGTTAGCCCAGATAATACATTATAATTCTAATGCTAAATATCTTTGAATCGGGTTTATAGAAAAATGAGATAGATTGTTTCTTTCTCCCAAAGTTACCTCTTCTAAAGCCTCTTGGAAGTAGCACTCTTGAGGACAACAACCTTACAATGTGCTATAAATCTGTAGGTGTTAAGCTATTACTCCACTATCTGCATGAGCAACTGCATCTAGGAATGGTAGCAGTTTATTCACCTGGCAGAGCCACCAATCTTGACATCTGTCCCGTGGCCAAGGTAATAGAAGGATGGTGTAGAACAGACATTTCACAGAAACCCTGGGTGAGAATACAGCACTGCCCTCAGGAAGTAATGGAAGGAAGAAGTGCTGAAAAGAAAGAAGGACGCAAAGAAAAGTGGATGTGGTGCTTGGCATTACACCTTTTGTGATGGCGCTGCTACTGCGGTTTGCATAGATTTCAGTTAGATTTCGTTTGCACTGCTGTGCCTGGAATGTACGCACAACCAAAAGAAGGAACAGCGCAAGCAGGAGGTGTAGCAGGCTCGCTACTTGGCTGTTTCGTTCTACTACATTGAATAAAACGAATCTTTTCAAACAGGTGAATTTTCCAACAGAAATGGCCCAAAGAGCCTCAGCTCGCTGAATAGAAAGTGGAACGGTGATCTAAACCTATTACCTTCAATGGAGTCTGTGACATTTTCTTCCAGCATATTGATCGGCAGGAGAGAAGGAGAAAGAACTTTTCCTCCACTCATTGTGTTGCGTCAGTCATTGTAATGCTAGTCACAATGCATTAAAAAGCACCGAGAATCAACAAGCCTGGCTCTTTTGTAGCAGGAGTAATAAATGATTTTACCGAACAGAATTAAAATGCTGTTTAAAATCTACTCTGCACATATTTTTCAAGTTTCTCACCCAAATGGCATCTCCTTCCCTCCTCTACAAAACTGGAAATAAAGAAAACGCGTCTCAGGAATTAACAATTTTCAGAAAGTATACGTACTTCCCATCAAGGATTCTTGCACACTTTGAAAGAAAAGCACCCTGAATGCCTGCTATCTTAAAAATATTTTCCCTTACCTGAATATTGGTCTCGAAAAATCTGTAATTTTGTTTGAGACATTTCAAATTTATTTCAGTTTGTTTGGACTGCACCATCTTCTGGGTGGAAGTGTTTCTTATTTTTGATACTGTTTAGCACTTACTGTATTGTTCTTACTGAGTAACCCCATTGTAGAGAAAAGCAATTCGGGGTCCTATCCAGCCTCCTTGCACCAAAGTGTGGCCTGTGTGTTGGCACCAGTGTGGCTAATGTTTCTACTAGAAAAACAAATGAAGGACTGCAACTTCACTGATTAAAATAACTGGTTGATTCACACTGATTTTGAAATTTCACTGTTCTGCCATGTCCAGGTAAATATTATTAATTATTTTCAATTAAATAATAATTTTCCATTTTCACATCTTTGTTTATATAGAGGAAATATGAGTATGTGTTTCTAAGGAATATATAGCAGAAAACATCTCAAAAATGGATGAAAAATGAGTGGAAATGCTCTAGTAGGAAGAAAAGTACTGAATTGTCTTCAGTATTATTAATGCTATTAACTTATGTTGAACCCATTTGTCTTGGTTTTATCTTAATTTGGTGCATTTCACTCCTTCTACTATTTATATGTACTTTTCCTTCCCCTTAGTATAAACCTATTGCTTTTCATGTTATCTGAATTTTATAATCTTGCCTATTACTTACAAGCAATCTGCTGCTACAGTTGTTCCTAGGTGTTTTTATAAACTAATTTAACATCTGTTAGTACTATATAACATATCAACCTACAAATGGCCAATAGAATTTAGCATTGTTGTGAATTACCATGTAGATAAATGGAGTTATATTAGTAATTGCAGGATCCACTGCATATTTCATGGTAACTCAATGAATAATCAGTGTTATTCAGGCTATTTTCTTTTCAGTATTGCATACAATCCACATTGGCATCTAATTGCATTTAAGGTAAAGGATTATACAAACTACCTTTTTAGTAAATCAATTGATATTTTTACTGAGTTGAGAATACATATAGCTAGCTCTGGAAAGTGAGGTTTTTCAAATGTGGAGCTAAATAAACAACCACTAGAGAGCTACAACCAGTAAAAGCTACAAGTAGCTTTTAAAAAGTTCTGTTATCATTTTGGTTTTTGAAAATGCATTCCTGAAGAAGGCTGCTATCTTTTCAGAGATAAACAGGACACAGGTCAGACAAGAGCCACCGGGCATCTGCTGCTATAACTAGCTTTCCTGTGAAAGGGATATCTAGTCGCAGGTTGGACACAGGTTGAACATACCCCGAAGGTTGTCATGTCTGGGCTACAATTTGTGGCTACTCTTTAGAGAAAGAAGGGCTGGGGAGATGGAGGTATCTCCAGACCAAATTGGAGATAAATATAGTGGTATAAAACCTCCATTCTACAAGTAATAAAACTAACATGCACAAGAGAGAAACATGGTTTCATCACTAAAGGTCTTCTAAATAGTCAAAATTAAATGGATAGACCCACAGTACACAAAATTCTCAGATCGCATCCAACTTTCTTTTCTCTGATACACTTTGTGTAGTGTCCTCCCACTGAAGGAGGTGTGAGCTATGAATACGATGGGATGACCATTTCTTTGATATGTGTGTGTGTGTGTGTGTGTGTGTGTGTGTGTGTGTTAGCCAACTTTCTCACTGCTAGAACAAATTACCTGGTATTTGCAATTTAAAGGAAGATAATTAGTTTATACTTTCAAGAGATTCAGTATATAGTCAGCTGACTCCAAGGCACAAATATCAAGCTCAAAGATTATGGCAGAGCAAAACTTCTTGGTTCCTGGTGGAATTGAAGCAGAGCAGGGGAGTCTTTCTAAAGAGAAAGAGGCCAGGGACCAGAGATATGACCCTCACTTGTAGCGCTCTGGCTCATGTAGATACTTCCAGAAGCATGCTCCAGCAACTGACCTGGCAGTTCCCAGACAGATGGATTGACAGCCTACCTGAACCATCACACTATGTAGCAATGATGCTATGAGAGCTTTATAATCTCTAATTCAAAGTGCCTGAAAGTGGTTAAAGGGAAGGGACAAAGGAATCACATTTGGGAAAAGAACTATTCCAGAAATTTCCAGTTTGTGCTTTTTGTCTCAGGTTATGATAGCCAACAATTCTATGAAAATTCAAAAAGCATTAGAGTTGGAAAGCTCTTATTGAATAGAAGTCACATGACTTTTTAGAGGCCCTAAAAAGGGCCTAGTGATTAGCTGAAGGTTAGAACTAACTTCTTTTAATCATAAAATTAGTCTAGCTTTCCTCAGACTAATTTGCCAAAGTCCGCATTCTTATATTTTAAAATTTCACATGTAGAAGCTACTGCATCCTTAGAACACTGCTAGCATGTTTCCATTTATTGAAAATGGTCAGAGTCACTCTTCTCACTAACCAAGTATAAAGAATAACCCATAAACCTAGAAAGACTACTGGGAGAATTATAGTCAAACTCAAGGGTCATTAATTTATTTCCCAGTATATTAGTCTTTATAGAGAGCAAATGGGTCTACATTTGAAAGTCAAATCAGATATATTCATACAACAGTTCAATAGGTTCATTTATATTTTACCAGTGACAAACATATCCCTTACATTAACAATTGAAAAATCAAGTGTATTAAATCTAACTTCTGTTCTTATACTGGGTGCAGTCTGCCATTATCTACATACTATTCAGCATTTGGCTTTCTCTTATGCCAGGGGTAAAATAATGATTCAAAGCGTCCACACACCTTCTGAAATAACTCACAAGTGCCTATTACTGGGGAGAGAATCAGTGAAGCTGTTAATAAGGACACACATTTAGAAGAGATTTTATAAGATATCTGTGTCAGCTTCTCTCCCTCCAGGTTTATGTCCAACACACTGAATGTTTAAGTTTCTTGTCAACATCATCGACAGAATCCATTCAGTCTCCATAAAAATTTGAAAAGATTATAAAATCATTGTCTTCTAAGAGGCCAAATCTATTTTAGACATTTCTGATTATTTCATCTTATTGAATTATAATCATATTCCTTTTGAGACTGTCAGACCCTACATTCAATTGTAGCAGTACATCTTATTCACATCATGGTTTTCACACAATTTCAGTCTCCTGTGTGAGCATCTTTGACTCCTCTCCAGGTCTAGTGCCTCTGCCTCTTTTATCAAGTTACCACAGCACATAGAATTGACAGACTCTATACTCTCACTATTTATAAATACCTTCTAAGAACTGTGGTATGTAAAAACATACACAATATTCTGATGTCTATTGACAAATACCAAAATGCATAGCATATAGAAGGTATTATTTTTTCTCAAATAAATTTTATTTTAAAGCAATTACCCATAAAGTCTCTTTCAAGATGGTGTAGGTTTTATGATAGTGAAAATGATGGTCAAGACAAGCAAACTAACCATAGACACTTACCCTTTTAAGTTAGATGTATCTAATTATATTCAATCTACTGGATACTAATAGTTTGTCACCATAAAACGTATTTTACTCATATTCGTCTTCCAGCTACATCTCCAATCAGAATTATATTATTGGTCTTTGCAATAT
This sequence comes from Octomys mimax, assembly GCA_002564305.1. Taxonomy (NCBI): domain Eukaryota; kingdom Metazoa; phylum Chordata; class Mammalia; order Rodentia; family Octodontidae; genus Octomys; species Octomys mimax. Next base: position 25,787 of record NDGM011112911.1, read on the forward strand.
TTTAGGACCAATGCAGAAAGTCAGCATAAGGGATAGAGGCCTTCAACACAATGGGAAAGATCTCCTTCTAATTTAAAACTTACTGTGTAACTAGTACTCTCTTTTTCAGCCTATTGTAACCTATGCAAAAATCCAATCCACACCTTAACAACTATCTTGAAAATGTGACATAAAAGGCTTGGAGATTAACAATATTTTGTTGCAGTAAATACACAAATAATCTATTATACCCTTAATCTGCTCCAAGTAAAATTAGCATCTAAGATGATAGAATAAATCAAGAAAGTTTGTTTTTCATTAAATGAAATCATGTTCATTAAGAAAAATACATATAAAACAAAAAATGATGCTGACATTGAGTGTTACTTGAGATCAGTGCCAAATTCACTCATTGAGAGTTTATAAAATTCAATATTTTCTCCTTCATGATTGTAGTGTTGAATAAAAAAACAACAGGGAAATAGATACGCAATGCATTCTTCTCACAATTTCTCTTAAATTCTAATGCCTCAAAATTATATAAAGACACAAACAAGCATAATAAAAGAAAACACTGTAGGCCACGTAACTGATCTTGACAATTTCAAATGCTAAACTTTTGTAAAGTTTTAGGGATGAGGTAGATCTCAGTAGTATGGCACATGTTCCATGTGCATGAGACCTTGAGACTGATCCCAAATCAGGGTGACAGCAACCAAGGTTTAGAGGAACCATACAGTGAAAGGAAAATAATTGTTTTCTGATATTTTCTCCTAATGGTCTTTTAAAATAGACCATTTTAACCATGCTATTGTTGTTTACCTTTGCAAAACTTAGATTGATGTGATCTTTTTAATCCTTCATGTCTTCTTTCCTTCAAAATTGTTCATAGAAAATCAATATTAATCTTTTTTGAAAACACTCCGCCAATAGGAAGTGTAATATATAGTGATAAAGAGATTGGAGATAATCAGTAACAAATATAAGGTCTTTTGCCTTCTTTAGAAAATATTTGCTTTAAATTTTTATGCAAATATTTTATTTTCTGGCTTTAAAATAATTATCTTTAATTAAAAAAATGAAGTAATATAGATTGTGACCAGGTCTTTACACTGCTGTTTTACTTTATTGTTAAAATAAGCTACCTATCCCAAGTAGAGCTATACAAGCCTTTAAGTTTCTCTAATATATATATATATATATATATATATATATATATATT
>NDGM011112932.1:0-13531 GCA_002564305.1 Octomys mimax
TTCGCCAAGCTTGTTCCAAGTAGGTGCTTTAGACCACTGAGCCATCTCGCCAGCCCCTAAATTGCTTCTTATTGCTCTTAAACCATTATTAGCAGTCAGTTAATGATCTTAGTCTATAGTATTTATAGTTGCTTCTCAAATAAAATTATGTAGCTCCCTCCATGCAAGGATATATCACTTACCATTTCAATAATCTCTACAGCATGGAGGTAAATTGTAACTTGGTTCTTTGGAGATTATAGAATGAATTATTTTTAAATTAATCCATGACTTCAGGCTATATTTAGAACAAAATTATTTAATGACCCTAGAAAATATGAAAAGCTTTTATCTTTCTCCTGTAAAATCTTTGAAATCTCATGACAGAAGATGTTTTTACTGAGAAAAATGAGAAGCTATCCAGCTGAGAAACAGCTTAATCACTTATACCACTGTTTTCTGGTACTTCTTAATTTAACAGAAAATGATTTTGTTGCTTAATAAGAGAGCAAATGTTAATATCTTTGTGGGCAAAATTATTACACAGTTCATAGAAAGAACATTAGATAATTCTGAGTATTTGTGTTAGAGGCCAGAATTAGAGCTAAGAACAATACCTTTTGGAATCTCTGTTTTCAACTACAGCACATGTATTAGGATGTTGAGCTGAGTTTTGCCTTAGTGAGGACACATGAGTGCTAGCTGAGCTCTGTGGCTCAGATCTTTTCCAGACTTTGCTTGCATACATGTTTCTTGGGATCTGGTCATCCACTGAACTGGAAATCTGGAATACTTAGGCATGCAAATATTTTGAGTTTTATGATAATTTCAATTTTGAAACAAAACAATGACAACAAGAAGCTATTTAGTTCTGAGCAATAATTTTTGTCTCCAGATATAAATGGAACAAATGAAATAAAAACAATGAAAATTAGTTTTCAAAACTGGAAACAAAAATAAACAGAGATGACTATTAATTTTAATTCATTTCTGCTTTCATTATGCTTTGATTATAAAATTAACACAAGTCAAAAGGCCAATGAATCCAAAGTAAAAGAATGATACAGGGCTAGTAAGTGGACACGACACAATATTTTGTTTTTATGTATTTATTACACAGTCTGTGGGGTCTCACTAAACGGATTGGGACTTGTAGCGATCCTCCTGTTTTTCAGTCTCCCAAGCACTGGGATCACAGGCGCACACCACCACGCCCTGTCACCGTCTCAGCACACCCCGGGGGCAGGGCTGGCACATGCCTGGGATCCAAACCCTGGTCCCTGTGTCTGCCCAAGTAGGTGCTTTAACCTGCTGAGCTATCTGGCTGTCTCAATAATTCATTTTTAAGTAAATTTTAAAAATAGTACTTACTTTTTTCTGTTATAATAGTTGAATGGCAGAAATCTGCCTCTCTACTTTTCATTAATTTAGGCTTTAATAGTTCAAGGCTGAGATGGAATTGTGTATGTACTCAAAGGCCATTGCAAAGCTGTGGCATCTGGCCATCACCAGTTGCCATTCTGAGTCAGCCCCCTCCACTAACCCTGCCATGACTCACCTGCTAGGTCTATGCAATTTAACATGGCCTTCACTATTAAAGCATCTTTCAAATTGCAGTACTTTTAAAGAAGTGATTGAGTTCCTTATTTTATATAGTAACTTTTCTCAGCTCAGAGTCTTCCAATGACAAAAAACGTCAGTTAAAAACTACTGGACCTACTGATAGGGACCAAGGAGTAAGATGTGTGCTCAGTGGAAAGGGGCATTTCAAAGACTGCAATCATTCCTTAGATTTTTTTTTTCCAAGGTTAGGTCTGTATTACATACTCAGTACAGAATAAGAAGAATCTCAAGCTGCGAGATATATGCAAAGGCTCCAGGGAGCAGCAGAGCCTGTAGAACAGAAAAACAACCTGGTCACAGAGAAGAGGGTGCTGTGGGGGCATATGGGTAACACTTCTTACAATGAAACCAATGTAAAGAGTGTACTCATCAAAAGGAGGAAGAAAGGAGGGAACATTCATAACCAAATTATTTTACAGAAGCACATACTCTAGCAAAAGAAGTATTTGAAGTGCATGATTTTGAAAAAGATTGCAATGAACATATCTGCAAGTATTTTAATGCCTACTTCTTGTTTTGCATACTTCATACTTAGTGACTTTCCTGTCCATGTTTTCCTTTCTGTGCTGTGTGAGTTCATGGTACACAGCCTAGAATAGAATTTACTTTAAGCTGTGCAGAAGACAACAAGTTCTTCCCCAGCCATGTCTCTTCACACTCAAACATCTTCTCATTACATAATCTATCCATTTGACAGGGCTATATTATATAACTTTCAGCAACTCATTTAGTTCTTCCACAAGTATGTTTTCTCTCTTGCAGAGATAATTCCAACCATAATATGATATTTCACAGGATTGTTGAGAAACTCAAATGAGATCATCCTTGCAAAGTGCTGAGACATTATTGTCATAGAATTATCAAGTAAGAATAAGTGCTATTTTTATTGATATGTTTGCTACTGCTAGACAAAGAGTGACAAAGCTAAAAATGATGATGTCTATTACACCTCACATGTGCTGTTTGGAAATGACATTTCTGAACTATTCCTATTTTCTCCAATAATCTTACTTCAAGCCCAGGTTTACACACACATTCACACAACCCACCATGCATATAATAATTTATTATTTTCAGTGTCTTCAAGGGCCTCGTTGTATCTGTTCACACCCTAGTGGTTAGCGACCTGCTGTGATGTATATGACTGTAGGCATAGTGAGGAATCACAGGTTTTTCAACATGGTCTGTTTTGCATTGAGTGGAGAAAATCCCATTCATGTCATGGTTTTGCTCCTCACATCTGGGTGACCTTACAAGTGGGTGTATGCTTTATGGCATGCTAGAGACACCGTAGAGCAAACAGGAGCTACACTGCCTGAGTGATTCTGTATATAATTTTCCTCCGTCCCCTTATCTGAGAGGCGAATAGTATGTAATCTAACTAATAAGCTAATATATGTAAAATATTTCACTATTGGCACCTAACAAGCTGTGCATTTGTATACTTGTAAAAAGGTAAGGATAGTACCCCTATCCAAGTGCTACACTGACTGTATCAAGCAATAATTATCAAACGTGTAGAAAAAAGTATATTTTAGATACTTAAAAATAAAATAACATATTTTAAGTAACTTCTTTTAATATACTCTACATGAATAACATATTTTGTTCTTCTCTGTGTTTTGTATGGAAGACGGTCATGGTAGAATTTTCCATAATATTTTAATGACTCAAATATTTAAAATTTTTGCTTGCCTAACATTAATTATATTAGCCCCAGACAGAGATCCACTCTTTGACGTTATGTGATGTCATAAGTGATTCAGATAATCATGCTTATTTTAGAGTATGAACTGTTAGAAAAATTGGATCATTGTTAGTGGCATTTGAAATTTTACCATTAGTTTTTACATATACACTTATACGCTAGGAAGAAATATTTTCACTTAAAAATGTTAACCATTGTTCACAGGTAATTATATTCACAAGTAGTTGCATAAGTTATAATATGGAAATCTCATGTGCATTCTACTTCATATATATATATATATATATATATATATATATATATATATATTCTCCACAAGGGCACGTTAAAAACTCTAGCATGGTATTAAATCCAAATTCCTGATATTGTCACAGTCCATTCATCTTGTTCCACAGTTTTTATGCTTGCTTGGATGGATAAATGTATGTCTCTTACTTATTTTATTACATCTGTAGAGTCATATATCCACCACCACAATAAAAATAACAGGTTTTGAAAAAAAGTAACAAGTTTGGTTTTTCTGTTTCCTTTTTTGTAGTTGGTACAGGGTCTCACTATGCAACTCAGACTAGTAGTGATCCTCCTGTTTTCAGCCTCCGCAGTACTGGGATTACAGACATGCACCACCATGCCTGGTCTCAGTGGCCAGCTCAACACACCCATGGGGCGGAGCTGGTACAGTATGTGGTGCGGGGAATCAAAGCACAGTCCCTGTGCTTGCCTAAACAGGTGCTTTGTCAGCTGAGCGATCTCACTGGCCATTGTTTTTCTTTTTCATGTGGCCTTTCCTAATACATTGTCTTATTACAATCCATTTTATTCCCCTAGGGACAACTAATCTGCTCTCCATTTCTACAATTTTGTCCTTTCTGGTATGTAAGTTAATGAAATCATGCCTTGCCTGCACTTTGAGATTTCTTCTTTCTCACGCAGTGTATTTCCCTGGAGATCTATCCAAGCTGCAGTACGGATCAGTAGTGTGTACCTCTTTATTGCTGAGTAGTGTGGCTTAAGATGGAGGCACTACAATTCGCATAATCATTCACCCATTGAAGGACAACTGGACTGCTCACATTCTGGATGTGTTCCAGATAAAGCTGATTAAATAATTATGCACACATTTTGTGTGAACAGAGGTTTCCATTTCTTTGGGGTAAATGTCAAAACTGAAAGTACTGTGCACTGTGGTACTTCTGTGTTTAGTTTTATAAGAAACTGCTAATTTCCTTTCCAGAATATCATTCTATATCTCTACCTGTGGTGGATGAGGGACCCAACTTCTATAAGTTCTCAATTAGATCTGTGGTCATTGTCTTAAATGTTCAGCATTCCTTTAGGTTTTCACGATGTCTCACTGTGTTTTTCATTGGCATAACCTTCAGGGCTAGTGAGGTACTTTTAATTTGCCACGTGAGTATCTACTTCTGTGAATTGTCTGGCCATGTATTTTGAATGTTTCTAATTGCACTTTTTAAAAAAGAAATGTACTGGGCTTTGAGGAATTTGTCTTTTATATTCTACATTGATATCATTTGCCATTTATGTTGATCTCAAATACTTTTTTCCCAATCTGTACCATGTTTTGTGATTTTCTTCACATGGTATTTTTCAGATAAAATGTTTTCAGCTAAGATAAGGTCCAATTCATTATTATTTCCCTTCTATGGATGGTGTTTTGGGTATAAAATTTTTCAGATGCTTTGCTGAGGCTTAGAAACTGAGTATTTTCTACTTTAAAAAATCAATAATACTTTTATCTTAAAATAAAAAAAATTGAACGAATTTTAAGTCCTGGTAGCACTAGATACATTTGTTTTGGTTCAAAATACTGACATTTTCTCAAGGCTATGGTGCAAAATATAAATATAATGACACAAATGTGGCTAAAAATTTAGATATTTAAAAATTTCAATTTTATGTCTATAGCTAATTATGTGATATTGTGTAGCTACACTATAAAAATATTCACATAAGCAGATAAATTCTGTTTATTCCAAAACATAATGAAGGTCACAGTCTTTAATTTGTTAGCTTTTATCTCTACCTAGAAGAATTATGTGATCAAAATAATTAAACATCCATGCAAATAATTAGGCATAAGAAGATTGAGGTGGTTTATGTAATAGTAAAGATATTGGAGCAATTTAGATTCCCAGCAGAAAGGAAATGTTAAGGCAGGATCAAGCTGTTCTTCTATTTACTCCAGCTTGAAAAGCCCAGTGCAATTTTTGGATGACAGTCTGACTGCATGATTGGTTTCTTCAGGAGCCAAGTCCTCCCTGTGATTGGAGTCCACAGGTGCCGGGAACATCACTGTACCCTCACAAGACAGTGAGAGCCCTCAGCCCCGCGCTAGCAGCCCTTAGCCAGGGCCCCAGGATGCCGCCCTAGATGGAGAAAGCATCTACCAGAAAAGCCTATTTGGAGACAACCAGAGCCCCCCATAGCACCCGATCATTCCGGAGCGATCCCTGGATTAGTAACAATGCTTTATTCTTTGCCTTAACATCCATTTCCCACTTCTGTATGTCCATACTAGAATCACAATCCAGATGTAGTATAGCCTTGAAACCCTTGACCAATTACTGCTTCTGTGAAAACCAAGTTAAGACAGTAGATTATTTATCGAGCAGAAAGCTAAGAACTTATTTTCAAAAATGGGCTGGAGGTTTATATACTAACATAAATATGCCCACCATGTGTTGTTTGGCTAAAAATTCACGTCATTATGTATCACATGTATTCGAAAATATGTATTCCCCAAACTGCTAGCATTTTTCCTGTCTGAAGGTATAGTCTAGAGGTTTTGTGTATCCTTTTCTATTCCTTCTTCTTGGTTTTTTTGTTCATTTGTTTTACACTTAATAAATACTAACTTTGTAATCTGAAAAAAAGGAGGAAAAAAAATAAAGGAAATGGTTCAGTAAGGATAGATTTTTCTTTCAGATTTCTGTTATTTTAAAAAATTGTTCTTTTCTAGTTTTGGTGGGCCTAGAAAAGCTGGCTCTAGACATCTTATGTGGAGGCATAACACAGTGAGGAAATCACTGTTTGCTTGGTCAGAACCAGCAAACAGCTGGGATAGGCAAAACAGATCACTACTAAGGGCAAAACAGCTCCTAAATCATACACACTGGCAGCAGAAAAAGTAGGTCAATGAGTTAAAATATGGTCTACTTAAGTAGGGTGACCTAAATAAAAGTTTAGATTGAACATATTAATTGCTAAAATAGAAAATTATATGTATAAATTAATGAAATTGGCAATATGTATATGAAAAACAGGTAATAAATAAGGGTTTTACATGTAGGAAAATATGTAGAATATTTGCTCTGAACTATAAGGACATATACTTCAAGTTATTTTTCCATTTTTATTTCTTCTCTCCTATATAGTAATTATTTGTGGATTTCCATTTTAGTCTGTGAGCTGCATTTATTTGTTCTGAAAAACAATACATTGCACATGAAAATCGTCTCCATTACAATGAATGTGTTTCTTTTCATCTCTTTGGCCTGGTTAGCTCCGATGATTTGCACATTGCTACTAGAGTCTGCGCTATAGCTTTAAACCCCATCCTAATTAGCTGTACATAGACAGACAAAATCCATGGATACACACCACTAGTCTCAGCCAAACATCTGAGCTATCTATTTTGTTGCTCAGAAATAGAACCAGAACAGATTGTACAGCTAAATTGACAGTGGTCATTATCATTATTGAATAAAAATTGTAAAACCTTTTTTGTTACACTGGTGTTTTAATACCTATAGCTTCTCCAGTTTTCCTTATGACTGGGAAGGCACCAACAGTTACGAACTAGAAGCAAGAAAATTGGGAGTGCTGCCTCTCCACTCTTCACCTCATGTATTTAATCCATCACAACTTGTTGATTTTATCTCTTGAATCTATTGTAAATCTATCTACCTGCTACTGCCTCTAATGTCACTAATGTCAGCCAACCTATCATGAATGTTTGCTAGGACACTATAACTTCTAGCGGTCTGTGCTTTCAATCTCATTAGCTTGAATCATTCTCACAGTGTAGCTTGCTTTTCTTAAAACACAAATACAGGTTCACTCTTGAAAGACTAACTGATAGAGACTGAATTCATAAAGCAGCAAAAAGCCTGTGTGATCTAGGTTCTCACAATTCTGAGCTTATCACCCCCGTCAGGTAATGCCTGTATTCTTGGCTGTCAAATTACATTACTAATAATCAAATTTTAATGAATGAAGGATCACCCTAGCATTCTCACTTCCTTTCCTGTTTATTTCTGAGTGGAATCACTCCAGAAAAAACTTTTTTTAAAAGTTTCTGCAATTGTCTTCATACAAAGTTTTTTGTGTCTACTTTTGCTTTATCTCAAAGCCCCAAGCCCTCTGTCCCTTTTCCTTTATAATTTCTGGTCTTCTTCATTGTTTAGCCCAAATCAATATCCTCTATTCTGAGCATTGTTAGAACATTTTTCCAAACTTTTATTGAATATTTATGTGTCTTATTATTGAGTCCCCCTGACTGCACTAAAAGCTGCAGGAATTCAAAGGAAACATGGAAATTACTGCTTTCTTCAATTCATAGAGAGATCTCAAATAAACATTAAGTAACTATGAATATTTCTCCATAAGAAGCCATGTCCAAAGATTCTCCCATAGTTTTACTCTCTTTAATCATTTTATTATTTTTATATAATCTATCACATACTTTTATTCTTGAAATTAAGAACACACACACACACACACATATTACTATATGTTCTGGCACTTTCTGATAGTTGTGGATACTATCTGTGGCCTCTTTTGTGATGTATTTATCTCTGTTTAACTGTAGGTATTTTTCCAACATCTGTGTTCATTTTTGATGTCAGTCTCATCTGCCCAAAATGAGAATCATGTCTCAATGTATGGAGTACAAGTTCATGAGATTCTCCTGGCCTGTATCTGTTAAAAGTTTTCATTTTTCTGGTCCACAGTGCTCAACTGTATTCAAAACTTATATATTCCTCTTTGCCTTCATTTTTTTGTGTCCTAAATTTCATTGTGAGTGCCCTCCTCGTCTCTGTCATCTTTAACCCTTTTAAGTCTAGCCTACCTCCACAGAAATTTGAATTCAAATATCCAAGGATCTAGACAGTGCAATAACATTTTAACTCAGGCCATGGCCCTTATGCCTCATTCCCAAATTCATCACCATCATCCCTTCAAATTAGTCTTCCTATAGAGAGTTGCACTCCCTGACAAGAAGGCGGCCCCTCAAACATATTGGCCCCTGCTCATGAATCCTTAGTTGTGCAGATGATGTATAATGACTAAGGCATGAATGCCAAAACTCAAGCCCACAATTTTCTTAAATGTTGATAATGCATCTTTCTCAATAGCTATACATTGTGATTTCACTGGAAAGTGTCCTTTTCCTAGAACATAATCATCCTCTGTAAATGCTTTTGAGTTTTATTTTACTACCTACTTGACAAGTGATCAGAGGTGGGGAGAGTCCTTCTCACCTGAACATTCAGGTCAAGTGAAATCTTTTAACCTGAATATCTTGAAATGCATAACACTTTCTAATATTTATTTTATGGAGTAGATAGTTTTGTACTACAGTATGGCTATTTGGTCCTTCCTTATTACTTATTAGAAATTGTAAGCTCTGTAAGAGCAGATATTATTTCTTATGTATTTTATGTTCTCTCCAAGCCAATTTCAGGGATTGGCATATACTAGGTGCTCAATTAATATCTGTTTGAAACGGAACAGTTAGAAAAACAAACAACTAAAAATGTACATATGTACCTATGTGAACAATTCAAGAAAGCAGCAACATTTGTACATCAGAATGCATAGAACAAGGGACTTAATGTTCTTGTAGGATCATTTGATTTTTTTCCTGTTGATAAGATTTTATTGTATTCAAATTTTTCAATAAAAGATTAACATGATGTTTACAAATGCTCTGTGAGACAGGAAAACAATGAAACACCCATTCTGTGGATCAGTCAACTGATTTTGTTAGTGTCATATGATTGATAACAAAGCCAAAACCCAAGCCATTAGCTTTTAATAGTTGTCAAAAGGGGCCGAGGAGATGGCTCAGTAGAATAAGCACTTCCCAGGCAAGCACGAGGGCCTGAGTTCAATCCCTGGTTCCACAAAAAAAAAAAAAAATGTTGTCAACAGACTGTGCTCTCCTCTAATCCCAGGGTGTTTTGCTTGCTGCTCTAAAGTGAATCACCTTATTAGTGATGCCTCAGTTTCAATCTTTTATCAAAAGATATAATATGTGTAGAATACATGTTTCCCATCTGAAAGATGGGAAGACAAGATAAAGACACACTGCAAGGACAATGAATGCCAAAATCAGAATCCATCAGTTATTTGAAATTGGGTGAAGATAGTACACCACAATTCTGTGTATTTGTATACCTGTGTATACATATGTGCATAAGATTAGTTATGTATGTACCTATGCATATATGTCAGCACCATTTTGAGAATCCTGCCCCTGAATTATTTTTCCTAGCCTTCTTATAATTGTGAAAATCTTAACAAATGTCTCTGAGCTCATACAAGTCTCTCAATAAAATTCATGCATCCTTAATTCATGTAGTCAAAAGCTCTAGAATATGAAGAAATTATATGCCCATCAGAATTCATCCATTTTCATGTTATTTTAAAATATATGTAACATACTGGCATAAAATAGGTTTATGTAACCACAACTGTTTCATTTATTTTAGTCTTGTCTGTACAGAGCAGTCTCCACATGACTAATCCTGATTTTGATCTTCTGTGACACTTTGCACATGTGATCTAAAGTTACGTTGGACATTGTATAAAGAAGATGTGGTCTTTCAACTTCAATAGACTTCTTCATGCACTGAACATTGGCTCAGCAGTAGAATTGGAAATACCATAACTGTGACATGAAATGTTCTCATGACACAAAAAAAAGTAAAATATTTTTCTAACATATTCGCCATGGGAACCTGGGGTGACTAAAAGGTATAAGCGCACACACCCTGATGTTGCTATGACCCAGCTGTGTTTCTGTCCTTTTCTTCCTAAAGTGCTTAGATGAGAGAATTGTTGTGGCTGTTTACACTTGGTTGAAGCGATCACAAATAGAGTTCTGAAGTGTTAATTTTATGCTGAAATTGAGTCAAGAAAATTTTGATAAAGATAAAATTCAAATAAAAAGATTAGAAGCTATGAAGAATGCCATGCCTCTTAAATTTTTCCTAATGTTATTACAACTATTCTTCAAATGAATTTTTCTAACAAAAATAATAATGAAAAATAATTTTGCAACTTAATAGGGTAAGAGGAATGCTGTATACAAAGTGAAATTATTACTATTAGAAAGGAAAATTATGATCTAAGAAATGTTGTATAACAAGGAAAATTATTCAGACTTTAAAATTAGTTTTCATAATTCAATTTAGTTTGCCAGATTTATTAAAGTTATTTTTGCTTGTTGACATTTTGATATCTTTTTCTTTTTTCTTCCTTACTTTTTAGGAAATTGTTGGTTGGGTCTTTAGCACTGGGGAGAACGCTGATGAGCTCTGACCTTACAACTTGGTCATGCTGAGTTCTGTTTCCTTTTAGCTTTTGGATTCACTCATGCAAGCACCCACTTATTCAACAGAGATATCTAACACAATATTGGGAGCTAGCCTTGGTGCTGAGAACAGGGCGTGCAATTTGAACCAGATGCACTCCATTCCCCTTCTCAAAACACAGTGGCTTTTGCATTTCCATGTTTCAGACAATCTAGCCAGTATTATAGATAGGAAAGAGGCAGTAATAAATACTGAGTAAAAGTTTATATGTGTACTCACAGTAGCTCTGTTCATTCCTCCGTAAATGTTAATTCCACTTTTTGTTGTGCTGTAAAATTTAGGAGAATCACATGCCAAATAAGGTAATATTTTTCCAAAAACTACATTAGCTCATTAACCCAGATTTTCTTTATAATATGAATTGCTAAGTGACTAAACTATGGAGGCCATGGGCAGAAAGAAGCCAAAAGCTTTGAATAAAGAATTCTATGAAAGCTATGTGTCTCTGTGAAGTTCAGCTATTCAGAGTCTTCATTTCTCCGAGGTTTGATGTCTTGAAAATTATTCAGAAAAGTTACAAAGAAACTAAAAATTCCGAAGATACAATATAAGCAAACTATCTTTCTTTAAGGTTAACTCTGATCTAAAACTTAAATTTAATTTAAAAGAGAATCGTCCTTACCAAGAGCTTAATGAAATCTGCGATGCTGTGCAGTCAATCGAGCAAGAAACAATATTTGAAGTCTTTGATTAAATATGCCTTTTCTAAAGGAGCTATTGTAAGCCTGACTCTCTTTATCCCTAAGTAAAATAATACTTATCTGATTAGCTATTACAAGCAAACCTTCCAGAACTGAGTCATAACTATAAAGGAAGAGTAACCTAACATTATAATCATCAAATTTGGAGGGCCACCTGCGTTCTGTTAAAACTAAATTCTGGCCTCAATCTGCATAAATGGCTTCAGATTCATTGATTTTGTTCTTTTCTTTTTTTCTTTTTCATAACCAGAGATTGAATTCAGGCCCTTGCCTTTGCCAGGGGAGGTGCTTATTCTACTGAGCTATCTCGCCAGCCCCATAGACAACTTCTATGTGCCAGTCTTTGTTCTGAATGCTGAGAGTATTTGGAACAGACAGAACACTTGACCTTCAGTAGCTTATATACAAAAGCAAATAGAAATACAATTACTACTGCACCATCACAACCACAGAGAAACACAACCTAATTAAGTCATATGTTAAATAGTGAGGAATATGGGGAGAAATGATAATTATAAAGTTGGGGAGAAGAAAAGTTTTGGAATTGAAGAAAAGAAGGTAAACTTCAACCACCACCACTGTAGATGTTACAGGGGCTTCACTGAGTCTGACTCTGGAGAAGGAATCAAGAATTAAGCAACACACAAATCTACATTTTAAAATGTATAATAATCCATGGATTTCAAAAAAAAAAACTAGTGGACACCACATACTTCATTGACCCTGCTCCTGGATATGCTGAGCCGGTAACCAAGTCCGGGTATGGTGGTGTGCACCTGTAATCCCAGAGCTGGAGAGGCTGAACACAGGAGGATCACTAGGAGTTCAAGCTGCATAGTGAGACCCTGAAAACACAAAAAGCTAATGGAATCAAACTGTAATAAGAAAAGTGACCTCCATAACCAGCAGAACCAGTGATAACAGAGTAACAATTACAGGGTAAATAAAACCAAGTTGTGTTTGTACCTGAATTAGATGAAGCTTTTCATAAAGTTCAGCAAAAAGTTTACATAAACAAAGAAATGCAAAGTGGTTTCAACATTCATCTTAAAGGCTGACTCATGAGCTATACAAGTTACACTTAAAGGCAATAACATGATAGACCGGTAACAGATCTTTAAGGATGACAATAATATTCAAGTGAGGCTAAACCTCCAATTAAACCAAGTGCTTATATCCGTTTCCCTTAGGAGTTTAGGCTGGTTTACTTCTTACTGACTAATTAGACATGAGCAACAGGAAATGAAGATGCCTGAAAACACGCTGCATTCTGCTGAGCTTTCACTGCTAGAATGAGGGGTGCATTAGATCCTCTGAATCATGCTTTACGCTTTGGAATTTCATCTGAAAGATGTTCCCACTTGGGCTGTTCCATTGCCAAAACTGAGTAGCAGTATTGTGAAAGGTAATGGGTGTTTCTGAAAGCACCCTCCAGCAAGTCTAGTGACTCAAATGAAGTATTGGCTCCAATGGTTGTCTTTGATAACTGAGGACTCATTTAGTGAGCCACAGAAAATCCAGTGTGCGATTATGTCCTTCATTTGGGTAAAACAAAACTTCAGCTTTTGTTTCCCTATTAAAACACTCAAAGCTACAGGAAGTCCTGAAGAGGTTCAATGTGGGATTCTGAATTATCATTGTGGAACTATAGTCTTCTAACTATGAGAAGAGATGGTTGAAATTGTATCCATATTATAACTTTAGTTTCTCACCACTTTATTGAAGAGTAATTGACAAACACAAATTTCATATACTCAAAGTGTACAGCACAATGTTTTATTCACATATATAATGTGAAGAGCTTACCACTACCAAGGTAATTAGCACATTTATCACCTCATGTGGTTAGACTGATGATCTGTGTTTGTATTAAATTTCAAGTATGCTATACAATGTTT
>NDGM011112944.1:0-10440 GCA_002564305.1 Octomys mimax
AAGAAAGAAAGAAAGAAAGAAAGAAAGAAAGAAAGAAAGAAAGAGAAAGAAAGAGAGAGAAAAAAAAAACTTAAAAAGGACACTGAACAGTAAAAGTCAAAGCAAAACCTGATGGAATTATTTTGGAGAGTAGAGGGAAGCTTCTTAGATTCTAAATTTGATATGGGGGACAGAAAAGTCTTTTGACACAGAAAGTATCTGAGGGAGAAAACACTTCTTACAGAATGTGTGCTTGCATTTTCAGAATCCCACTCACGGTATCAAGTAGACGTATTTACATTTCATCTTTGCTTCTAGCAGACCTTTCTTAGGATCCTGGGGATTGTATCAGAGTACCTCCTGGAACAAGACACAGGGAATGGCAGGCCTGGGGCCACAGCTTGAAGGACACCGGGTGCGCCTCATGGCCTCAGAGGTGAATTATGAATCACTACGACTGCCTCCATCATCAGGCACACTCTCCTGAGTTGCCCATTCACTCAGCAAAGCAAGGCAATCAGCAAGTGTATGATCTGTGCTCAGTTTTATAAATGTGTCACTTTGTTTCACTGTTATATCATTAGACATTTTACACATTCCAGAACTCATGATCAAAGCATCTGGGAGAAAATTTATATAAAAGAATTTTGGAACGACCTGATAGTTCAGCAGACTAAAGTACCTGCTTAGGCAGAGTGCAGCGGCTCGGGTTTGATCCCCACTGTGCTGTGCCGGCCCTGCCCCCAAGGCATGATAAAATAGCGATTGAGACTGGGGGTGGTGGCGCAAGCCTGTAATGCCAGCACTTGGGAGGCTGAATACAGGAGAATCACTGCGAATCCGATCTACATAGTGAGACCCTATAGACTCTGTGCTAAATACAGGAAAAAAAAAAAAAAAAAAAGGATTTGTGAACAGCTAAATAATTTAGTCAATGTTACTTAAGTGGCTACAAGCGTCTTACATAACTGCACACTCAGCTTTTCCTACGTTCCTATCTTCACTTGTACTCTTAGGAACAGCACAGATGCCCTCCTGACATGGAAGAAAAGATGGAAGAAGAAGTGGTTTAAAATCTGTCAGTAATGTTCACCTGTCCACATTGTTTTGTTTTCATTGTAAGTGGTAACTGAAAAAAGTAATGAAATATTTATTGAGGGAAAATATCTCAAATATATCACATGATACGTTCATCTACTAAACTACTAAATATTTATATGCTGAATATCTCTATCTAGATAACTGGAGGGTCATCTAATTAATTATAACTGAAAACCCTACAATTCTTTGCTGGAATTTCTATCTAATGTGAATTACATGTTCTATATATATCTTAAATATTTTCTTGATTTTTATTATTACTTTAGGTTTAAGTTTTAAAATTGTAATGCTCTAGGAGCATATTTATTATTAGAGATATTCTGACCTATAATTAAGTAGCTGCAAATTACATAATATTTCCCCAACATTTAAGTTTTTTAATCACATCAGCTCTTCTCCAATTGATGGCATAATTTAAATTCCTTTTGGTCAATAAACTATGTTCTGACATCCAGGGGTACCAAAGACAGGCTTTGAGCAGGAAGTCAAAGCAGGAATATGGTTCGCTCAGTCACTAATTGTATGCTCTTCTCAGGGTGTGAGATATATTTAATCCCTGCTCAGTAGCCCAATATTCTGGTACCTTTAGAAATAGATAAAGAATATAAGTTTTATTCTTGGCCCAGTTAATATAATCAGACATTTATTTCTCATATCTTTCCTTCACTCCTGAAGTCTGAATCGTAATTGGAATGGAAACACAGCCTCTTCCGTTGCCTCAGCGCTGATCACAGTGTGAGAGTGAGTGGACGTGGTGGCCAGGGCTTTGATAATTCATGTGTGACCAACCTGATCCAGCAGGCAGAAAGCACACATCTCAGTAGGTCCTCATTCATGTCTTCTGGGCAAACACCAGGAAGACAGATCGCAAGTGAAAGGAGGACTTCACTAAGCACCAAAACGTGTCCACACATCTTATTTTGAGGACTTAAGGTAAATCAGTTTAACTGGTCATTTTCATAAACATATTTTTCAGAATAATTTTATGTATTTTTGAGGCACTGCACTATTACTGATCGTCCTGCTCTGTCTGACCAGGCCTTCTTTAGGATGACTTTTTTTCCACATTTGGATTCACCTATGGCCATATGCCTGTCGCTTCCCCCAGCTGAGCTTTCCTCAAGATTTAAATATTGGGAGACAACATAGAGTAGAAGAAATAGCCTGGAGCAGCTGGAGCAGGCTGTCAAAGAAGGAGCAGAGTCTTTTTGGTCACTAATTGTATGATCTTAAATTAATAATTTAACCTTTATTAAACCTCATTTTCTTATACTTCCCAACAGAGTTATTAACATTGGCATCATTATGTAGTTGGCAAATGTAGGTAGCTGCCTAAAGTGTCTTAAACAGCAGAATGTCAGTCTAATGCTGAAGTCATTATCAACTTCCCCATATCTTCTGTGACCTTTCCCAAATCTCCCTGAAGCTATTAGGGATTAGGGAAGATTTGGGGAGAAGACATCTCATCTCAACCTTGGATTTTAATTTGTTCCTAGGTCTCTTCTTCACATTTTCCTAGGTAACCTAAGTAACAATATATTTATTATAAACTTGCTATATGCCATCCTTCTTATAAATGTTTTATGTGTATTTTCTTAGTGTAACTCCTCCCAAATAAGAATGACAGTTTGAAAAACTCAGATAAACTCCATTTGCCTGGAGGACGGAAGACGCCATGAAGAGCACAGAGCTGGGGAGGAGCCAAGAGCACGCTGCATATGGTCGACAAGATTAAAGATTTTCGTTTTTATGAGCAATAACAGGTCCTAATATCATTTAGATGGTGCACTAGCATATTTATTCTAATTACAGGGATGAAAACTGACTGGAGAGACCAAGTTACAGAGAGATCAGAGAAACGACTGCTGCTTACATGCAGCTAATCCATGGAGTTTTCTCTTATTGCTCTAGCTTATCTCAGTCACTTATGAAGTTGTGTTTCAATTACAATCACATGGGAACAATGTAGTGACTGGATTCAAATGAAAGTTAAGACAAAATCAAATTATAGGCTAGGATTTCAACTCTAAATGGAAGCTGAGTTTTATTACATGAAAGTATGCCAAATTAATTAGTGGAGCCATCTCAAATAGGCTTTAAATAGTATAAATACTTAAATTTTTTCTTCTCTGCATCTAATTAAAATTATTAGCATGGATAGATCTGATTAGCTCATCATCAGTTATTTAGGAATGTATGAAAATGCATTTAAAGAAGAAATAGATGACAAGAGTAAAAATGCTGTAGATGTCGCTCTACACCATTATGACCTTTTGCTTCCCCTTTTCTGTTCTGACCTTTAGTCCTTAGTATTTTGTGCAACTAGAGAGCCACAATTCCCAGTTTTATGCTCAGCTAATAATATATCTTCCATAAATCATCTCTGACCAGACAGTGAAGAACTTCCTTCACCATCAGCCCAAAGGCCTTGTGCGCCGCTGCGTCAGCTGCTCAGAGCCCGCTGGTGACGCTGCGTGTCTTCCCAAGTAATCTGAGTTTGCAGTGTTAGGCACCTTGATGGATTCACTCATTATGCAGTACGTAAGTGCTTAAGTCCCAACTGTTCTCCAGGCTCTGTGCCAGACTCAAGGGACAACATATTTTCTAAATCTCAGGAGAGTTAGTGTAGGCTTGACAGAGCAGAGATAATAAACAGAAATTCAATCATACAACTAAAAAGGAAAAATAACAAGTGAATCATGCAATTTTAA
Source organism: Octomys mimax (assembly GCA_002564305.1). Lineage (NCBI taxonomy): Eukaryota > Metazoa > Chordata > Mammalia > Rodentia > Octodontidae > Octomys > Octomys mimax. The sequence goes on from NDGM011112944.1 coordinate 3,792, forward strand.
TTAATAAAATAGTAAGTTAATGTGGTTCATACTTATATCATAGCATTTATTGAATCAGGGTAGTTTTTCTCAGAAGTCTGAATTTTGATTACACCCCTCAAATAATTCTGTGGTCCAGGATTTCCTTCTACTTACATAGCAAGTGGTGAGTTTATTGCACAGTTCACACAACATAGCTATTTAATTTCACACCCTCAGAAAAAGGAAAATTTTCCAAAATCAAGAACTCCTAAAATAAAATATGAATTCAATAACACAAACTAAAATCATAATCATAATCAACATTTTTAGACGTTAGGGGGAAATGGAATTTATATTACAATAAAGCACTATGTAATTCCCTAATATATAGATCTCCTAAAAATCAGTACTAAAATACAAAAACAGGATAGGAAGAAAGGGCTGCTCAGAGACAGAAAAGGAAAATATGTGTTGCTTTTAATATTGTAAAATAAACTTTACTTCATTTGTTATTCAGGAAGTGCAAATTCCACAGACATATTTTCTTAATGATCAGTTGCTACAAGCGCAAAACTTTGATAACTGCTACAGTTTCAATGTGTTCCACGAAGCTCAGGGGTTGGAAACAGCTTCAGCTGCAGAGCGGTGAGGTGAGGTGTGTCAGAGATGATTACGTCTCTAGGGACAGAGGCAGTGCTCAGGGCAGCAGCTTGGTTGTCATGGGTGCAGCTGACCCTCACCAGAGCCCTGAATCTTGCTCCTGAATTTCCCAGCCTCCAGGATATCGAGGAATACATTCCTTTCTTTGTTAGTGCCCAGTCTGTGACAACCCAAAACAGATCACTACAATTACATGTGCTGAGGAGGAAGACATGGGAACTAGAAAATCATAAATTGCTGATAGAATTGTTATAATTTTTTTCCACTTATGTATTTGGTACAGGGTCTCACTACGCAACTCAGACTCGTAGTGATCCTCCTGTTTTTAGCTTTCCAACACTGGGATTACAGGCATGTGCTACCACACCTGGGCTCTATAGCTGGCTCCACATGGCCCAGGGGCAGGGCTGGTGCAGTGTATGGGACGGGGATTGAACCCTGGTCCCTGTGTTTGTCAAAGCAGACAATTAGTCCACTGAGTTATCTCACTAGCCCTGTCATAAATTTAATAGACAAAGTTTCATCTGCATTTGGAAATAATAATTTGTATATTTATTGAATAGACTTCTGTATGGAATTAACCCTATTAAAATAGGTAGTCATAGTACAAAATAATTTGTTTTATTATTATTTATACTATGTCTACCTATTTACCATGTGTCCATTTTCATACTTTCATACAAAAGAATTATGTTTCAAAGATGTATCATGTTCTTCCTTTTAAATTTTGGGTTAACAAAGAAAATGTTATCTACATAACCATAGTTGTGTGTTTGTGTGCACACAAGCATGCACATTCACTAAAAATACTCAAAAATCAGAAAAGCATTGGATGAATTCAAATTTGGTATTTCACAGAGTCTAAAATAAAATTAGTTTTAAATGTAATACAGAGTACATACCATCCGTATCACTTTCTGTCATCTCTTCTAAATTTTACCTATGAAATTCTACTACTTTCACCTATGAAAATAAATTTTAAACAATAGCTCAAACAATATGGTGTATTATTGTGGCAGTATTATTCTCATTTCAAACAGTGGACATAACATTCTATGAAAACACACATGTAAAAAACATATGTACTTGAATGATAGGTGATGTTGCTGCATTTTCAATTATTTTAAACATGACATGTAAATGTAAGAAATGAAAATCCAAATAATGAAATATAAATTTTTAAAAGCTATTTTCTATGGTGACATAAATAAATTGACAAATACAAATATAGATATGAGGTACAGGTTATATACTAGAAATATGTTGATCTGTTCTTTCTACTATAGAATATTAAAGATGTTTAAACTATTTAATACAAATTATCTGCGTTGATATATTTTTAAGCTCTATAATTTCTCAAAGTGGGGGAAGCAATTACATGTGGCTAAGAAGGATAAGATGTTGTTGTTGTCAAAAATACCCTACTGCTGACATTGTCATCGCTAAATCTTGGAAACAGTTCACATGCCCATAGCTTAGGAATGGATAAAAAAGATGAGATATTTTTATACAAGGGATTTTCACTCAGCTACGAAATCCACAGACTCATGGCTTCTATAGGTAAATGAATACAACTAGAGACCATACTCACAAGTGAAACAAATCAGACCCCTATGTGTAAACATCACATTACTTCCCTAGTGAAAGAACCTGAAGGAGTGAATAAAATCTGAAAGGTAAAATGGATATTGTGAAAAAGAAAGAAACTACTCAAAATGAAAGAACAACTGGGAAGAGGGAAAGGAGAAAAGAAAGAAATAAGGAAGGAAAAAATATGTATGTACACAGGATAGCTAGGATGATTATACTACTAATTTCTAGTTATTTGTTGAAGGGAATAGTTAATACTTAAATTTTTATTTTGACCAATTTTACATGCTTATATCTGGTAATCTGAGCAACTAATTTGAAGACAACAATGTGCAATATACCTACCATTGTTGAATTGCTATCATCTTGTGTTTTGAAATTCTGTATAGTTTCTAATGTTTTTATTATTTTTATCCTCTTTAAAATAACAAAATTGAGACTGGCCGTGGTGGCACGTGCCTGCAATCCTCCTCTTGGGAGGCTGTAAACAGGTGGATCACTACAAGTCCGACCATTACAAGACCCTGAACATCCTACAGACCTTTCACTAACAATACAAATAAATAAATAAATAAATAAATAACAATAAAATACATCTTCCTTTCAAAAAAAAACCTTAATTTTTTCTTGCCCTTTTTACTTTTTATTTCTACATTTATTTTAAAGAGAGTATAATAATTGATTAGACATTAGAAATGGTACACATTTAGAAGAACAAGATGAGAAGTGTTAAGCAATAAAGTTGATGACAATACATACTATAACAACCATTGATAATTTTCTCTTCTTGTTTTGAAATTGTGTACCAGTTTTGTTGTTTTGTTTCTGTCTTCATTGTCATTTTTGTATTGACTTTTTAAAATAAAATAATAACAGCAATAATAGTAAAATTCCTGCTGTTTTTTACCATTTCATAATTTATAAGAATGAGGAAGACTTCAAAGAATTACAAAAAGAACAGCACATATAAATATATACAAATGATCATGACCTTTTTTGCATTTTGAAATTAAGAAAAATAATAAGTGGACACTAGAAGGATGATTAATAAGACTTTTTTCGTAGACTGGAACTGCAAATAACAATAATGATTCAAAATGAAAAATTTACACCTCATGAACATATAAAATTTTTTTCCATGAAAAGGTAAAGAAACTACAATTATCAATATTTAAAAGAGCATATTACTCACAGCTACAGACATAGCATGCATGTTGAATTAATTTTAAAAAACTTGAAAGGGCCAGCCAGATAGCCCAGGAGACTCAGGTGCCTGCTTAGGCAGAGCTCAGCGACCAGGGTTTGATACCCAGCAGGCCATGCCAGCCCCACACCCAGGGCATGCTGAAACAGTGATTGAGACTGGGCATGGTGGCTCCTGTAATCCCAGCACTTGGGAGGCTGAAAACAAGAGGGTCCCTATGAGTCTGATCTATGTAGTGAGACCCTGTAGGCCCTGTACTAAATTCATAAGAAAAAAAAAAAAAAAAGCGAAAGTCGGAGTTGATGAAGAAAATTAGGTTGGGAACTATTGGCACCATCCCAAACAATTCACTATAATCTGAACAGTTTCATAATTTTTTGAAGATTACGGGTTTATTTTAAACTTTGTAATTTAATCATCAATTGTATAATGTTTAATTTTCTAAAATCTAGGCATCCAATTAGCCATATTTTAAGGACTCAAGTTTGTCAGAGTCCAATATATTTTTATACATGCAGAGTAAATGTCCCTCCAAAATGACAGAGAAGTCTAGACTACTGTTTAACACTTCTATTATGGAAAATAACAGTATGTAAAATTATAGTTTCTCTAAATCCAATACTAAAGAGAAAGCAATATTGCTTAGGAAAAGCCATCAAGAAAGAATATTGTAAGTGGACAGTGTACTTTTTTATGCAACCCTAAAACGCTGCAGTCAAGAGCATAAGCCCTGTGGAAATCTACTTTATTAGCCTGTTTTTATAGCAAGATAAACAAAATCTTATCAGGTGTCAAGTATCACCAAATCCAATTTCATTAGAAAATAATGAAATGGAATTTCAAGTTGGATTGAAAATGAGCATAGAAGCCCGCTCCACGTCCTGGCGTGGGCACCACCTGTGGGGCGGCGGGGACTGAGCAGCCAAAGCTCAATTACAGGGACACCCCTGGCTAAGCGAGGCCTTTATATTTATACGCATGCACTTGCTCAGGCTAATTAGAAACACGCCAACAGAACTAAGACTCGCCAAAATACTTAAAATTCCTCATCACTTATAAAAATAAAGTCCCCTTAACAATAAACTGCACGGCAAACAATCCTTTGAAATGGTGTCAATTTATTTACTATAAATAAGATAATCACATTACTTTCATAAGAGTAACAGCTAACATGTATTGGACACACACCAGCTAGCTACTTGAATCCTTCCAACCTTTCAGTAAAGTAGTTATTTTCATCTCCATTTTGTGGTGGTAAAAGGCAAATTGTTGACTTGGTTGGTGCTGAACACCAAAGCAAAAGCCAGAGTCTAGCCTTCAGCCTGTGAAGCCTGCATTTTGCCCTGTGCTTTCTTTGCTGCCTCCATTATTTAGCTTAAATCGATACTGTAAAAATCCATTTAGAGGGCCGGCCAAATAGCTCCCCACCTCCGGATTAAAGCACCTGCAAGCAGGTGCAAAGACGGGGGTTCGATTCCCAGGTCGGCCGTGCCAGCCCCTCCCCATCCCCTGGCACACTAAACTGCAATTGAGACTAGGCGTGGTGGCACATGCCTGTAATCCCAGCTCTTGGGAGGCTGTAAACAGGTGGATCACTAGGAGTCCGATCTAGTAGTGAGAACACCCTGTAGACCACTCCCTAAAACACACACACACACACACACACACACACACACACACACACACATCGATTTAGGCTCACAGGGCCATTTAACAGATGAGTAAATTGAATCCTCAAATAGCCAAATAAGTTAACACCATGCTTCACAGCAGGAAATCTCACTGAGGTTTGGTTTCAGACTTACTAAGGTGAAAAGTAAAGACGCTTAAAGGTAATTTTTTTAAAGCACCTCACAGGAAGTTATATACTAAATGAGTAACAGAAAAATGGGTTATTTTGGCTAACACTGTCAAACATCACAGCAGGAAAAGTCTGAGAAAACTTTTCCTTATAACTGTCTGCTCAGATTAATAAATATGTTCCATCTGGAAAGTGTGAACCTATAAATTTATTAAATATATTTTTTGTCCTTTGATCATAGGAAGGTAGACCAAATCTTCATCGTTCTTTTCGATTTTCAATCTGAATGAAGATGTAAACATAGTAATAAGTGAAATACCCACAATTCAGTGCTATGAAATTCACTATGACCTACAGGAATATAGTAGCTTAAGTTAATTATCTAAATCATTTAAAGAGGCTGACTTAATAAACAATAAATTTAATATAGTTGATACTTAGCCTATGTAAGCAGTCTAACACTTACAATCATTACTTTTTAGAATAAAGATTTAAAGTCTTTCTTGCCTTTCAAGATTTTCTTGATAAGTATACCAAATAAGCAAAATGCACACACTTACATATCATCCAATACTTGAGATTCAATTTAAGATATGTGAAGTTATACACATTTTATCTTTTTACTTTTCAGTTTACATTTGGCATTACCAACCTGAACATTCTTCAAAAACTGAATATGCTTGCATAAAGTTTCATTCCAAAGTTTCTGAATCTTTCAAGATTTCATGTATTGCTCATTTTTAAAAATTGCTCATTTTTAACAATTCCTTAAACAAAACTTTAAGTACCCATTATAGTGGTTTGTTTGTTTGGGAGGGGCACAATTTAAGACAGGGACTCCCTATGTAGTCCAGGCTGGCCTCAAACATATAGTGATCCTCCTTCCTCAGCCTCCCTAGTGTTGGGATTATAGGCATGCTCCACCACACCTGACTCTCAGTACAGTTGTAACAACAGGGACAATGATGTTCAGCAGGTCTTTGAAGATTAATTATTTTATTTTTTTGTCCTTTTGATACAGTCTCCCTATGCATTTCTGGCTTGCCTTGAGCTCACTTTGTAGCCCACACTGGTCTCAAACTCACAAGGATCCTCCTTCCTCAGCCTCCCAATGCTGGGATTACAGGAGTATGCCACCAAACCCAGATTTTTTGGAGTTTAGTGATTTTACATAAACAAATGTTATGCTCTCTGAAAAATACTTCCCCATTTTTCTTCTCTCCCAGCCATTATAAATCAGTGCTGTACTCAGGTTCTATGAATTTTATTCTTTTAGATGACCACTGTTCATTTTGATTTAATAAGAATTTTAGAATAATAAAAATTTAGATCTATTATACTTAGTGATCACTTTGCGGTAAAGAAAATAACAGACCCAAAAGCTACAACTCTTGTTGCATAGGTCCTGCTTTACCTTGGTCTTAACAATCCAG
>NDGM011112945.1:0-11468 GCA_002564305.1 Octomys mimax
TTTGCCAAGCTTGTTCCAAGTAGGTGCTTTAGACCACTGAGCCATCTCACCAGCCCCATTAATGACTCTTTAAAATAGTCCAGTTTAGTGAAAGCAGCATTATGAGTGACAAAAGGCTGCCATGTCACTTAACAGCATTTTCTCAAGGCACAGACTATAGGGTGCTAGGCTATGTGGCATGGGGGAGTGATTTCAAGACTACATACCCAGAGCCACGATATCTGCTCTTCCCAGCTCTGCCACCTACAGAGCAGAGTTCGCATCACATCCACAAAGCCTTTCCTGTGTTTAAAGTCCTGCCAGTAACTGCACTCCTTAGGGAAGTCTGTGAGCTTCTTAGGCCAGGTGCTGGGTGGCAAACAGTACGGAGAGGGTCCCTACCGCAATGGAGCTTACAGATGAGAGAGGTGAAGAGAAAGGGCTCAGTGAAGAGGAAAACAGGCATATTTAGTTATAAACAAAGGTGTCCTAAATGCCAGAGGGAGGGAACATTTTGAAAATGAGGGGATGGCAAACAGAAGATACAGAAATCAGGATTAAAGGATAAAGAGTGCCCCATGGACTAGGCAAAATGGTACTGTGCGCCATTGGAATAGATAACTTCAGGACACTATGATGACAAAAACTAGGCTGGACTGATAATTAAATAGGAGGTAGCAAGTTGGAGAGAGGCAATGTAATTTTACTGTCAAAGAGGAGCCAGTTTCCTTGTAAGTTACAAAGGGAATCAGCTAGGAAGCATTCACCTGCAAGTCAAAAGGTAGCCTACTCATAGCTTAAGCATTTATTTATTTTAATAAATCATATGACAAGAAGTCTACAGGTAGGCTCAGTGTCATCATTAATATCTCAGTGTTTCTACTTTGTTAATCCTCTCTAGTTTTAATCATACCTCTCTCTACTATGATATGATTAATATCAGAAGATAAAGGCATGTCAAGTGTGATTAAAGGCTCAAAATGTCTTGGGTTAAGCAGAGTAGGTATTGGTGCCGTAGGCCTGGACAATTTCAGGGGATCAATGAGGACAAAAGCCAGGCTATATTTAATCATCTATATCAGCATGAGATTAATTTTATATGACATAGTACATAATTTAATAAGATGAAATCAGCTTCCAATTAGCACTTATATCTTTAAAAACACTGTATCCTGCATAGAAGTAAATTTGGCAAGCCCTTCATACAACATGGCTGCCCGAAATGCATAGACTCAGTACAGGTATTCAGTCTGAGAGTAAACTTTTAACTCTTAGAATCATTCAGGCCCACTTAAGGAACAATTTTTCCCTTTGATCCTTGTGGAAATAGTTATCCAACATTTAAATGATGGCTTGGAAATAAAAACTGACCACAGAGGATTGTAAGCACAAAGAAGCAGAAGCTGAGTTTCTTCAATGTTGTCATTCAGTGTGACAAGGATTCTGTTTATGTTTATCATGCATATTACAAAACAGAAGGAAAATGGTGAGTTCTAGTTGTCTGTTCAGACCCTTAATAATGGGAACAGGGTGTCAGGGGCCTTCTTCCCACTGCCACTCCACATAAGTAACTTGCAGGCTTCTGGCTAGTTCCAAAGAAGGTTCTTGTTATGGTTTAGAATGTCCCCCCGCAGTGTACAGAGGCAGGATTTGGGAAGGTGGTTGGGTCATGGAGTGCTGGGTGATTGTGGTGTCAGGAGGTGGGGCCTGGTTATAAGAGGCAGTCGTAGGGGCAGGACACCTGTGGAAAGGTGTACCTCCAACCCTTATCTCTCTGCTTCTGGATGACTGGATTGAGCCCCATTCTCCACCATGTATCCTGTTTCTTTCTGGCTTGGAGCCCACTGGCCACAGACTGAAACCTTGAGACAAAATCTCCTCTTTTGAGCTGCAAGCATCAGGCACTGTCTTAGTGAGGGATAGACTTATCATGGAAAGCCACTGGGGGGTTGCCTGGAAAGGGCTGCAAATCATCACTAGTGCCACACAGGGAGGGGCTGCTGGTGGACAGCATACTGCTGGAGCTGCCATCCCAAAAGGGGGCAGAAAACTCTCTGCCTCTCACTTCTCCTCATGCTCCAACTGGTTCTCAGTGCCTCTCATTGGTTGAGCCTAGCTAGAAGCTAAGTAGGGCAAGTAGTGTGGGATACAGCATTTGCAGGGCTTGGCCCCACCGTGACAGAGAGCAGAGCACAGGAAGATCATGAAATGGCTTGCATATGAACAGACAAAGCCTAGGGTGCTCTGGACAGGGGATGGAGTGAAAAGGTGCAACTATAGCTACTAAAAGAAAGGAAAGTTGTGGGGCAGGTCAACGCTTTTTTTACAAAAGCCTGCTGATATTAGTACTTGTAAAATTCTTGCGTATTACACCATGAACTTTACTAACATTTAGGTTCAAATAGGAAAATATATGCATTTAAATTGTGCTTGTATATCTGAGGAATAACACTAGCAATTCTGGGGAAAGATGGGAGGTTTATTTTTCACAATGTGGCTTTTTGTATAAAATGTATCATTCCATACTTTTCTAATGAAATTATGTACTTGAATACAACGGTAGCCAGCTGCCCATCCCAGTAGCTACACCTGGAGGATATGAGAAGTCGTCTTTGCGTTCACCCACCTGGAACAGTGAACAGCAATGTGTGCATGTGTGCAAAAGTGTTAAATCAAGATGTCTTTACCCATGTAATGTTCTGTGTAACATTTTTGTGAGTATATATCCCTTAGCATCATGAGGAAAGAGGAGGAGAATGCACCCATGCCACACTCTTATAGTGTAATTATGTACTTTATCATAATAGGAGTGGGTGTGGCTCATGGTAGCTGGGTCTGGGGAAAGCAAGCACCCATCTGTGTTTTCACCCACTTGACAGATGAAGGGCAAAGTGTAAACAGGGGCTCCAAAGCAGTAACACAGGAGTTTCACCCATGAAGTGCTGCTAAATCTGTACAAAAAGATCCTTATGCAACTAGCCCAGTTCACAACAAGGGCACATGAAAAACCAGATTTGCAATTTAGGGAGTAGGTTGAAAGTGAATGATCAGGTGACTCCTGCACTGATGATGATGATGATGGTGACTTTTTTTTTTTTGAAGGTGACTTTGACATTGGCCAAAGTTCTGATACAGGGGAAAGACACTCCTAACCTGCTAGATGTCCAGTACAAGTTCATGTTCTCTAAAGTGGAAGAATGAATTTTAGGAACAACAGAGGTTAAGAGCAGAATATATATATTGGGGGAAAGAAAGCTTCTGTTGGAGAGAAAGACAGAAGGGTCTAGTAGGTTGCCAAGGAATCTGCTTTTTCTAGGGTTTCTATAGAGCAAAACCATGATGTGATGCAGGTTAAAGGTAGAAAAAATGGAAACTTGCACAGTGGGCATGAGATGAGAAAAAGCTAACCAATAAGATTACAAGTATAATTGCTCAGGTAAAATTGATCAAGTCAGAATCAAATGGGGAAGCAAGTCACATAGCAAGGGGACTTAAATACAGAACAGGGGCTCTTTCCTGTAGGGGGCTGGGCTAGTGACTCCTTTGGCTATCTCCAGGTAATTGACACCTACTTCGAATATAAGTCCCTGATGTTAGGAAGTATGTGGGTGCATTTGTTCTATCTTTCATCTCGAGAGTCGTCTTGTCCACAGAAGAGGTGCCCGTCTCTCCCACCCTTGTAAGGTGTCTCATCTTCTGCACTGGCTCGTTTGAGAGCCTATCCCTATTAGTATAGGGGAATGAAACTCCCAAAGATACCTGGGACGAACTCATGTTCTCCAAAACCAAAGAATGAATTTTAGGAACAATGGATTTTAGGAGCAGAATACATTTATTGGGAGAAAGAAAGCTTCTGTTCAAGAGAGGGGCAGAAGATCCAAGGTATTGTCGAGGAACCTATCTTTCCTAGGGATTTTATATAGAGCAAAACAATGAAGTGAGACAGGTCTAAGGTGGAAAACATGTTAACTTGCACATGAAGTGGGACAAAAATATGATCAACCAAGATTACAAGTACTATTGCTCAGGTAAAATTGATTAAATCAGGATCAAATGGGGAAGCAAGTCACATAGCAAGGGTGCAAAACACAGAACAGGGGCTGGCTTTTCCTGTAGGGGGTTGCACTAGTGATTCTGGCTTCCTCAAGGTGACTGATACCTATTTAGGATATCAATCCCCGATGTCCATCCCTAGGGAGGTATGTGGTTGCCTTTGTTTACTTTTGCCTTGAGGTCTTTCCCACAGTAGCAAGGTTATCTTGTCTTCCATACTGTCTCCTTGTGAGGGCCTAGCCCTATCTGATATCATAAGCATATAATTTTTCTATCTAACTCAACTACCTACAACACTATCTGCCTGCCTATAATAGCTTACCTAACTTAGTTACCTGTAACAGTTCCTATGACAGTGAAATAGAGCAAGAGTCAACTGAGACAGAATGAAGACCTCCTCCTTTCAGAGGAGGAAGAAAACAGCAATGCTGAGTGGATATTTGACTAGTCAAAATGCAACAAAATGGTCACACATGCCCGAATGATCCAATGTGGAACTAGGTCCAAAAATGTAACTAGCTTCTTGGCAGGGGTGAAGGCTATTAGATGAAATGCCAGCGTTGTAATTTAATGTTGGAGATTGTTCTTACCAGATGATGTGCTCAAGATGGTGTGAAATAATCAAATAATGAAATATAAGTAAAATATTCTATATGCACTGATAGTCATATTTGAAAATGTATTTGTTAGCTTTTTCAGTGGCACAGCAGAGAAGCAGAAGTAACAGAAGTTTTAAGGGGTTAAAATTTTCCCCTCATTGTCCACTTAGGCTGCCATTGTCCAGTTTATATGGTGGCCAAGCCATCTGGCAGTCGAAGATAAACTTTTTTGGTTTTAAGGCCTCCTGAAGGCTAAGGGAGCCACGATTACAAAGGAGGCACCTGAAGAATGGGGTGTCTTTGGGGGCTGGGAATGAGCATTTCCCAGAGTGACTGAATTTGAAGTGAGCTTCACACTGTAGGAGAGATTGTTACCTACTCCCAAGAATATTAGGTACAAGAATAAATCCCACACCTGCTTTCTCAGCCATCACTCAGGGAGGGGTGCCCAAAGAAAAGAAAATAACTGCTGCCTCCAGGGATGAGGGCAATAGCCCTGCCAAGGAATGTGAAGACAGTCTTCCATGCAGTGGATTTCCTGGCACAGGCCCAAGGTTTCTGAGACAGGAAAAACACTGGGACAGGAAACCCCAGAACTGAGAAGTGGCTCACCAATGAGCTGAGGCTGGCCCATGCCAATGCAGACTGGCAAGGGCAGATGGCAGGAAGAGTAGGAGTGGCTTGTTGATGAGGAAACTCAAAAGCCATGGGAGGGAGGGTGCCCTCTCCCGGAGCTATATGGCTCACTGATCTGAGTCATAGCAGCAAAATGTTATGTTTTTCAGTGGTGAGGCAGAGAAGCAAAAGGATAGAAAAGGGCTTTATTGAGGAAAGCACAGAATCCAAGGGAGATGGATGGATCCTGTGACCTGAGACTAGCCTGAGACTTCATGGGCTTTTGCTGTGGGTGGAGTTTGAGGGGCGGGTTCAGGGACGCACAAGGAGCTGACTAGAGGCTCCCTTGTGCAGACAGGAAAGGTAAATGGAAGTTGTGTCCAGGGCTGGAGTGGGGAGGCAGGAGGAAGTGGTCATGAGGAAGGTAAGCTATTGTTTTGGGCATTCAGCCATGTTGAATCAGCTCCATGATAATTTATCAGTCTGTACTCTGGCTGGAACCTATCAGTATTTATCATGACATCTCACTCTCTGAACTGAAAGCATTCATAGGTCTGCTGTACTCAGCAGGGCTTTCTTATGGTAACTGCAGGAATTTAAAAGATTTATGGAGTAATGGATATGGGCTTGAGATTTGTAGAATAACAATGACACAGAGGAGATACGGTTTATTTTAAAATTATCTGATGTTTAAACCACTCACCAAGCAAGAAAGAGAACTGATAGTCTGGCTGCTGTCCACTCATTGTTTGCTTTTGCTCAAAATGAAAAGTAATTTTCACATCATTTGAATACATGACTATTGAACAGGTTGCATTTCTTGGTCATTGTAGATTTGGACAGTATTTGTCAAATAAATCTTCCAAATATGATTTTAAAATATGTGTTGGTAGATGCAAAGCTATATGTTCTATTTAGAAAGTAATCCTGGAACTAAGCCACCAGGTCGTTAAATGTTATAACAATTTAAACATAAAGTTTTATTACTTCTATACATTTACTATATTTTATATACAGCCCAAGACAATTCCTCTGTGCTCAGGTAAGCCAGAGTATTAGACATGCCTGCACCTCAGGAGGCGCTTTCCCTACCCAGGTCCCTGGCACCAACCCCTTGGTTCGGAAGCAGTGGCAAGGACTCCAGTCCAAGCTCAGTGTGCGCCTTGGCCCTGTCTGTACCTACTTTGACTAAGCTCAAGGAAAGGCCAGCATCCTTGGTTGGAGGATTAGACTCAGTTCTGCCTGCTTTTCCTTGCAGAGTAAATATGAAGTTTACCAGTGAGTCCCTTCCCTCAGGGCACACTGTGGTTGAGGCTTTAAGGGGAGAAGTGACCATGAATTATTTGTTCATGCAATAATAAACCAAATGATGTGGTGAAGAGGCTTGTTGCTCTTATCCCTGAAGCTAATCGGAATGTGACATCTGACAGTTGGTTTACCAGTCACCCATTGATACTACATTGGCTAACAGAGCACAAATGGATCAGATAGGAACTGTACAAAATTATGAAGCAGAAATTCCCAGTGAAATTTTTTAAGTTCAAAAATAGAGAACTGTACAGTATAATCTTTGGCTTTCAAAGAGACATAATATTTGGCAAAGAAAAACAAAGTGGTACTGCTGATAACACCGCACCATGATGGCAAGATCAACAGAGAAAACTCACCAGAGAGCAGAGCTTTTTACAACAAAACAAAAAGTGGAATAGATGTTGTTGATGAGTTATGCAACAACTGCGATGTCATTTGAAACAAAAGATGTTGGCCAATGATTGTGTTTTACTTGATCTTAAACATGTGTGCCATAATTTCATAATTTACAAAGAAAATAACAAATGGAAAATAACGTAAAATTTTTTTCTTAGAGGATTGGGACTGGAATTGATAAACCATCACTTACAGGAGAGAAAGAACAAAATATTTCTACTTAAAGAACTATGCAAAAAAAAAAAAAACAACAAAAAAAAACCAACTCTGGAGCAGACTTTTGAGCAGAGAAGTGCAATATCACAAAGACAACAGCAGAACCAAAAAGATGTCAGTTGTGCCCTAAAAGAAAGACAGAAAAATAAGATATAAATGCTAGCAGTGTAAGTGATACTCGTTCATGAGATATACACAAGTCATGTGAGAAGACTGCCTTGGATGTGACAATTGAAGCAAAGATCACTTCTCTGTAGACTTTTGTTTTTATTTTCATTGTAGTTCCCATAACTATTTATTTCTGATGTTACTTTTAGATTTTTAAAGCAAGTAAACAGCTGATGTGAAACTACTGATATCTATTCGAAGCATTCATTACATTTTTGATATTTTATTATCTTATTTTTGATAGGCTTTAGTGACGGCAGCAATGGCAGTGGTGGTGGCGCAGCAGAGAAGCAGAAACGGGTGGGTGGGACCTTTAGTAACTCTTAACACATGGAGAGCACCAAAGGCAGGGAGATGGGCAGGTCCTGTGACCTGAGACAGGGAGCCTGAGACTTTATGGACTTCTGCTGGGGGCGGAGCTTGAGGGGCAGGTTCAGGGACACACGAGGAGCTGATTGGACACTCCCTTATGTGGCAGAGAAAGGTAAAAGGAAGTTGTACCCAGGGCTGGAGGTGGGAAGGAGGAAGTGGTCATTGGGAAGAGAAGCTGTTGTTTTGGGGATTCGGCCATGTTGGATCAGGGTCATGATAATTTAACAGTCTGTACTTGGGCGGTAACCTATCAATTTTCCTGCTAAATACATGTGGTACAATAGAGTAAGAAGCTCCCCCCAAAAGAGGAAGACATGAGAGATGACAACAATGGCCTGCTATATAGGAAGGGAAAGCTAAACACATATCTGTCAATGTAAGTAAGACTTGTGTACTGAATATGTAGTTGTTCATATGAACACTGCCTTGGCTCTGACGGTTGAAGCAAGACTATTTCTGAGGTAGAGTTCTATTGATATTTTCATTGTAGTTCATATAGGAATTTATTTGTTATTTTTTATATTTTCTAAGCAAACACTTGATCCTGAAAATGTCAATGAACAATATATATTAAAAATTTGATATTTTATTTTATTGATATTTGATGTTCCTGTTAACTATACATTGTATAACATAGTAAAAACATCCTGACAAAGCAGCAAGACTAGCTATATTGGACTTTATTTCTGCCATTACTTTTTATACTTTGTAAACAAAAAAAGTTGATGTTGAAAGCTTTGATAAATAAGCTGTGATGCTTATTTGATGCTTATTTATAAACAATAAACATTAAAAATTTGATCCTTTATATTTTGACATATTTTCTTGTTAAGCACCATTGTTTAATAAAACTCAAAAGATTAAGATTAATAGTTCATCAATAATAATACTTCTAAAAGATAAATGTGGCTGATATAACCCCATGACACTGTTAATTTAGGAAAAACTATATATATTTCACTTTTTAAGATTATCAGGGCCAGCGAGATAGCTGAGCAGTCTAAAGTACCTGCTTAGGCAAGCGTGCAGGGACCACAGTTTGATCCTGGGTGCCACATGCTGTGCCAGCCCAAGGTGGGCTTAGCCAGCTGCTGTAAATAAATAAATAAATAATTATCATTAAAACACACACACTTGCATAATTGTGATGTTTTATCTAGTAACAGTAGATTCATTTTTTGGTTACACAATAAGACATTGTTTTTAGAACAGAGCTCACATTACTTTG
Organism: Octomys mimax; assembly: GCA_002564305.1. NCBI lineage: Eukaryota > Metazoa > Chordata > Mammalia > Rodentia > Octodontidae > Octomys > Octomys mimax. The sequence goes on from NDGM011112945.1 coordinate 8,938, forward strand.
AGATACTTAGGCATGGTTAAAAGTGCTAGCTTGGAGCTGATGCTTAAGAAATGGTTCTATAACATACAAAGCTTAGTACAAAATAAGCAGGGCAATCCAGTCATGTATAATAAATGACTCAACAGAAAGGCTTTGTCTATGAAGAAGATAAGAAAAAGAAATGATTAGCTCAAATGCCAGGCCAATGTCATGTTTTTTTTTCCTAGCTGGTGGCATTCTTGAGGTTACACTGTAAAAATTCACTGTCTTGGGCCAGCCAAATAGCTCAGTGGATTAGAGCTCCTGCAAGCAGGTGCAGAGTCTGGGGTTTTGATTCCCAGGCCTGTCATGCTGGCCCTGTCCCAGGGGCATGCTGAGAGGGCACCTGATACTGGCCGTGGTGGCATGCACCAATTAATCCCAGCTCTTGGGAGGCTGTAAACAGGTGGATCGCTACAAGTCCGATCTAGTAGTAAGACCCTGAACACCCTGTAGACCCTGCCCTAAAATACACACACACACACACACACACACACACACACAAAAGAAAAAGATTCAGTCTATGTACAATTGTGTGTGCCTGTCTTATGCACAAAAGATGCTGTGCCAGAATGTTATTATAAAGATAGAATTCTATTCTACTCTCTCCTCTCATCTACTTAATTTTGAGGAGGTATGAGGTGATAAGTGGAGGAGTCAAGGGAGTTTGACTTTGAGTTGACCACACAGTTCTTTTTTAACGTACAAGAAAAGGCAACAATGAACCGAAGGTGTTGCTTATGAAGAGTTACCTTTCTAGATGCTTGGAACCTCAGTGGTACCTCACCAGTAGCCGTGAATGTAAGTTATGTATATAACTACTAGTAACTGGAAGAAGGGTCAAGGACCCCCGAAACACTCCTTAGAAGTCTATTATAACCTCCAGGCCTTAAAGAAGAACCTCTTCCCCTCACTTAGATATGGTAGAAACAAATCCATCCTAAGTCATTTTCTAAAACTGCATGTATCATGAAAAGAATTTAATAGACAGCATCTAAATAAGCTTTTGGTCTTCTTTCTGATGTTCCTGTGTGCCTCCTGGGCTGTTCAGGGTGGTGATGGGGTGATGAGTAATATCAACCACAACTTACCACATGTGAACTTCAGGTTTCCTTCCTAAAGAAAGATCTCTTTCCATTCTTATCTCCTTAACTGGGTAACTTTTCTTCATGCACCCCAACGGCTACACATTTAGAAATAAAGTGCTTCAATTGCTTAGCCTTTTAAAGCAATCTTTATCATATTCCAAGGTACTGAAACCAAAATGGTTTTGGGGAAGCAGCACCACACAGTACTCATGGTGGGGACCTGCCAGGAGGAGCTGACTTGGTTCAGCAGTCGTGAGGCCAGGCCCGAGCAGCCTGATCTTGCAGGGCACGGCGTTAGGGCTCCTTCACTCTTGGCACTCTGCTATCACTTTTTTATTGTACTTTATTTTAAAAATATGTCATTAATAGTGAAAGTAGTGGATAGAGAAGGAAGGGGTAGAGGAAAGTAACATATCTACAGAGATAATATAAATTTAGAAGGTATAAAAGGGTACACAGTGAGGTTAGCCTCTCCCATTCCTTTCCCCAGTCAACTAGTCCACCCAGGGACAATCGACGTTACAACTTCTGTATCCTTCTTGAAGTATTTTACGAATGGCAAACACCCCTCTCTCTCTTTCTCTTTAAACATAGTACACATACCCATGCGTGCCCATTTTTGTAAGCTAATGAAAGCATATCAACCACAATGTTTTGCTTAACTTTTAAAGATTATGATATAAAAAATTATGATATAATGTAGATTGTCCATATTATCCTTTTGAATAATTGTATAGTGTTCTATGATTAATTTAACCAGGTCCTTGGCTTCATACAGTATAAATAAAGCTAGAACAAATATCTTAATGTATGAATTTCTCACAGCAAGCATACCTGTAGGATAAATTCCAGAACTGGAACTGTTATAGTATATGTACATCATGATAGATATGCAAAATTATTCCCCTTCGAGGCTGAACTAAATTTCAAGTCAGTGACTAATGTGTACGAGGACTTATTTCTCTACACCTTCTCCAAAGCAGTAACTTATTACTTGTATCCGTGGGACAGTACGGAAGTTTCTACTTTTATTGAGTAACTCTGGATGCATTTAGTGGCCACTTAAATTTCTTTTTCTGTAGACTACTGTACTTCTACATTTTGTCTATTTTTAAGTTGGGTTGTTTGGTCTTTTTCTTACTAATATTAGTTGTTATGAAAGATTTTAACTATGAGTTTAACAGATTTTATGTGGATTATAATGCTATGCAGATGATTATGCATAATATCATTTTTATGTAAAACTATATTCCAAGTTCCAAGAATTTCACTTACCAAATAATGAACTTTTATATCCACTTGTGACTTGGAAGCCCACATTTCAGTCTTAATTTTTGCATCTTTCAATTGACTAGAATGTGGGCTGGGGAGATAGTTTAATGGCATAAGCGCCTGCCTGGCAGTGCAAGGTCCCAAGTTCACTCC
>NDGM011112980.1:0-10644 GCA_002564305.1 Octomys mimax
CCTGATGCCATGGCTTTGAGCTGCAGCACAAGTAGAGGTCACTGTCAGTGACCCCAGGGGGCTCTTTCCAGTGAGGTTGACTTGTCACTCTCCCTTCCTCTATCTTTTCCAGCATTAGCCACACAGATCAGGAAGGACACTATCCCCCTCTAGGCCCCTCCAGAGTTCCTTCTGCCTATGTCCCTGAAGTCTTCTGCTCACACTGTAACCTGTGTCCTCCCCCACCTGCCACAGGGTCAAGCATATTGGTGACTTAGATGGCCCCGTGGGACTATAGGGATGGATGAAGCCATGGACCCAGGGCTCTTACTGATGGCTCAGTGGGTGCCTTGGTCAACGGCAGCCCAGGACAGTTCTTGTCACCTATGGGCTGGGTGGGGCAACCCATATCCCAGTGGAAAAGGCAGCTCTTAGGGTGGGATGGCCAGGGTCTTTCTGTCCAGTTAGAGGAGGTTTGAGTTTACATGCCAGCGGGTTTCTGGTTTGGCCAGGGTTTGGAAATAAATGCCTCTCAGTCGTAGCCAGAGAAGAGGCGTACAGCCTCAACCACCTGCCTGGGTACCCAAGTACCAAGGTTACACAGCCGACTGCTGAGAAGGAAATGGAACCTTGGGATATATGACCTTTTTCCTGGCTCTACTCTACTTCCCTAGTGGCCTTGGAAGACCCTGATGACCAGGAACCCTCTTTGGGCCAGGTCTCCAGCCCACAGGGACACAGGCATCTTCTTCCTCAGAGTCCCTGGCCACAGAAACCCATGGAGCCCAGGTGGCCACACCTTCAATGATCCAGGCTGTGTGTGGCCTGACCTTCACCTGTTGGTCAGTCCCAAATGGGTAGGTGAAATGGCTCAGGTGTTACTAGGCTGTCCCTGTGACCATGTGACACATGGTGATATCATGAGGACCCCAGGTTCCTGGCATGTTATGTTACCACATCTTGAGGCAGCAGTGGCCTTGGTCTGGGAACCTCCACATTGTTCTCTCCCACCTGCCCCTCACAGAACCGGTTCCCTGGTACCAGGCCTCACCCTTCTCCAGGTGCCCCACCCTGATCCTGTGCAGGCGAAAGGTAAGACACTGGACTAGACTCACCTGGCAGCTGGGGGTCAGTGGCTCCTGGGCATGGTCGTCTCTGGCCACAGCAGGGCTCTGAGCCTCTGGACTCTGTAACTCCAGCAGTGTCCTCTCCCACTCCTCTCAGCCCAGCCTGACCTCCACTCCACCTGGCAGGTATACCTCCACAGCCCAGTGCCAAGCAGCTGTTCAATGTCACCAGTCTGGCAGGCACAGCCTTAGCTCTGTGGGGGGTGGGAATGCAAGAGTAGTCCAGTCCTGAGCTCTGTAGCAGGCGCTGTTGGTTCTGAGGGTGTCAGCTTCAGCAGGTGTATTTATACCTTCCAGGTCATGCCAGCCCAGGGTGTGGCCATGGCCCAGGGATTGGCTGGCTTCCCACCTTCCCCAGCAGGACAGGCATGGGAGGGAGGGGAGCAGGTGAGTGTCAGAGCAGGGGTGGCCTGGGGTTACAACGGCCAGAGTTTGGACGGCAAAAGTGGATGATCACAGCCCATCCCTGGGAAGAGGATCTGCCCCCATTCCAGATCCCAGACACCTGGCTTTGGAGTGGGCCCTAGCCCAGCTGGCCACCCTGTCCACCAGTACTACTCATCTCCTTCCAAGCAGGCCATCCTGCACCTCTTCTCTGACCCCCCTACACATTCTCACAGGCCTTTGTGGAACTCTGTACTCTAGGGTCCAGGAAGTGGGAGCGAGAGGTCAGCCCTGGGCTATGCTGGAACACTGTTCTCCACTAAGGTTAGCAGCACAGTTAGGGTTAGGCTTTTTCACTCTGGCCCAGTACAATGGGCCTCAGCAGAGGTCCTGGACCCACTACTGAAAGCTATGCCCTGGACCCATAGCTGCCCTCATTCCAAACCCACCTGGGGTTCACTGGTAATCTCAGTGGACTGGGCCCCAGAAGCCCCCATAGCACAGCTCCCTATAAACTGGATCCTAGGAGGGCTAGGTATGGGAGCCTGAGGAGATGGGCTCCTAGAAGAAAGGGACCCAAGTTCAGGAAGTACTGAGGCTCCCTACCTGTTCTATGACAGAGCAGAACCCTAGGGAGAGGTACGGGTTCAGGGAGTGGGTGGAATTCAGGGAAGAGACAGAGGCCTAGGTTCAGGGAGAGGTGGAGTCCAAAGTCCAGGGTCAGAGGGCACAGGGGACCCTGAAAGCCTGCTCTGGGACTGTCCCTAGGAGTCTGAAGTTCATGACTCCCTGTCACATGCCTCCCAGAACTCATCTTGAGTCCCAGCTGTCTAGGAACACCCTTCTGAAGGATTCTGGGAATATCCAAACTCTGAGGTCACTAGGGCTCCTCAGAGAACAGGCAGTGCCCAGAGGCCAGTGACATCGAGGCCTGAGAATGTGTAGGGCCTCCCTGAAGAGACGGAGCCAGGCCTGGGAGGCCAGGGCAGCAGCACAAGTTTCTAGGGCAGTGTCTGGGCCCACCTGATCCCCGTCCTGGCAAGGAGGAAGCAGGGAACACAGAGCAGAAGCTGAACGACAATGTGAGTATGTGCCCCCCAACACCAGCACAGCAGAGTGAGCAGCGTGCCTGTGTGAGGCATGTGGGTGCCACTGTGTACACAGGCACCTGGCCCCTCCAGCCATGGGGCTGCCTGGACAACACCCTCCTACTATGGGACGGACACCGAGCTGTTCTGAGCTTGCTCCTGAGTCCACTCTGGTCATAGCCCTTCTGCCACAAGGGCTCTGCAAAGTTCCTGGCCATGTGCTGACAAGGTGCGGCCAGAGCAGCAAGGCTCGGCAGAGCCAGGCTTGTCAGGCCAGGCCGCCTTCCCTGCCTCAGGCCCTACCTGCCCAGTGCCAGCCACTCTGCCTCCCGGAGTTGATGACATGGAGGCGTGGGCACATCCACAATGAGGCCTGTTGCTCAGGCCTGGGATTCCTCCTTGCAGGCCCAGATGTGGGGACTCTGGGGCTGGAGGTACCCATGGGGCTGGCCCTGATCTTGCACCAACGCTTTGGGAATGTAACCCACCAGTGTGAGTCTCCACAGGTCCTAACTCACCTGCTGGGCCTGCCCTATGTCAGCTGCTCCAGGCCACCCTGAGGCCACTCCCACTATTCCTGTGGGTCTTTTATTGCTGTCCCCAACACTTAATCAGCACTAACTACCCCTTTCCATGCAGGGAAAACCACTGAGCGAGCAGGTGAGGGAACAAGGGGTGGGGAGTGAGCTGTGGGAGACCTGGAGGGGCTGGAACGGCTTCCAGTTTAAGCCACAGGATTGTAGGGGACTGGCCCCAGAACAGTGGGGAAAAGGCCTGTGGGGCCACTCCAAGAGACATGAGGGAAGGAGTCCTGGCTATACTCTTAAAGAGCTGACCGGAGGAACCCATGCTGCCTTCTCTGCCTCTGGCCTCCATCAGAAATGATCCGGGGACCTCTGCCCTACTTCAAAGTCCCTCACCTGGCCTGGCTAGAACAGCCAAGACGACCCAGGATGGTGTGACCCATGAGTGACCCTAAGTACAGAGAAGAGGTACATGGGGCTGCCTCCTTCCCAGGCCCATGCTACCCTTATGTCCTGTCTCCAGGGTGGGATCCTTGGTCCCCAGAACAGAAGGGCTACATCTAAACCCTCACTCCATGGTCTCGCAGGGGCTCAGCTGCCCAGCGCTTCTCTGGAGCCCAGCCCTGGGGGAGAGGGACACTGCCCAGGTGCCTCAGCGGCTGGAACTATGGGATGGGGTCCAGAGTCAGGTAGTAGTAGTTGTTTGCGATACGAGGACAGAGGCTCAGGGCAGTAACGAAGCAGGGATAGGACTCCTAGCGTCCCAAGTGCTCTGCCCTCCTCTGGGGAGGTCCTTGGTCAGCCCCAGGCTCCTCTGAAGAGCCATCCGCCCACAGGTTTACAGGTTCTGTGTTAGGGCTGAATGACTAGGACGCAGGGACCCCACTCACAAGGGTGACTCAGCCCATACACTGCCCACTGGGGTCTTTTCCCAGGGGCTCAGGTGTTTGGCGCTCAGTGGTCCTGTCCCCATCCCTTGCCAAGTCTGACCAGTCAGAGCAGTCTGGAAGAGACCGCATTCTTCTCTTTTTTCATGCTTCTCCTGCAAGAGGCAGCTCAGAGCAAGCCCATCGTTCAGAGGACACCTAAAAGGACAAGGGCTGTACCTGGGAACAGGCCATGACAGGGGTGCAGTCCAGGGTATAAGCCAAGCTCTCCCCTACCTGCCAGGGTGCTCTTCCCACCCCTCCCTGTCCCATCCCCTGCACATGGTCATGGGGTGGGTAGACTGAGCCTGGACAGGAGTAACACCTCTCACATACGGAGAACACATGACACTTGGGAGGATGAGAACACCCAGAAGAGAGAAGCTTCAAAGGGTTTACTTGATCTGACTTCACATTAGTGGCCTGCACCCTCACTGTGGAAGCCAGTGTCAATGAATAGTAAACTCCAAATGTGTGTCATGGTGCCAGAGGGCTGAGCTCCTCCAATGTGGGCCAGACACTGAGATGGTGCTGGGCACATCGATGCCTGAGCTAGATTGTGCCAAGGCCAGTACATAGGAGATGGCTGCTAAAGAGTGCCCTCCACAGCAACCTACATCCAGAGCCACTGGACAGGGGTCACTGGCTGGCATGCCTTTGGCAGCCCAGTGAGGCCATTGCCTGGTGACTTCAAAGGCAGTGGGTGCCTGCCTGATACGTGGACATATTGTGGGTGCCAGCTGTAGTCTGCCCTGCAGATGAGGGTCTGCCCATCATAGACCAAGACCCGGGCTCAGAGTATAGAACACCAAAACACCAGCTAGAGTTCCAGGAGATGTTTGGAGGCACAAAGCTGTGGCTTGTGGGCTTGGCTACAATGGGATAGTTTTTTCTGAGGTGCCCCAACCCAGGGAGGCCAGGTCTTCTCTGATGGCCTTGCACTCATTCCCTTCAGAGGGGTTTGCGAGGCTCTTGGCTTGCGGCATGAAGGTCCTGCTTGACACAAGCTCAAGGATGGGGTCTCCCCACCCTTTTTTTTTTTTTTTTTTTTTTNGAAGCGCTTATTCCACTGAGCCATCTCCCCGGCCCCCCGGCCCCACCCTTCTAAGGGGCAAAGCATCCTGGGGCACCTGTAGGCCAAGCTGGTCTTGAATTTTGCTGGTCACCTGAGGGCCTGCACCTACCCCCTCGTTCTCAAGCATCTGGTCTATTCATTGAGCATCATGGCAGGGATAAAAGGGAGGTGTTGTGGATTCCTGCTCAGCTTGTAACAGGGAGCCACCCCCAGCCCATCCCAGGCCCCAGTAATGGCCAAGGAACAGCCCCAGGCTCCTTGGTGCAGCTTGGTGGGGTCTTAGCTGGCCTCCAGATCAGACGTTGCTGATGCGGGCATCCACCACAGGGAAGGCAGAGGTGTCCACAGCCCTGTCTGAGGGCCTCTCGCGCCTCACATATCTAGGCTTCCGCACTGGAACAGGGTCAGAAACAAGCTGGGTCAGAGCCAGGAACAACCCATGGCTGGGTCTGCTCCAGGGCTCTGGGGAGTGGAGTAGGCCTCTGCAGGTGTGGGGTTGACACGGGCCCGTTGCTTGGACTAGATGGAATCGGGGCTGCCTGCCCAGAGTTTCCACCAGGTCCCATCTGTGCCCAGGGCTGCTCCTCTATCTAACACATGCTTCCTGGGGTCCCAGACCCTGCACCCAATAACTGAGGCCTGGCCAGCCCGGCTGTCCCTAAGACAGAAGCACAGGCCACAAATGCAGAGTATACTCCAGGGGCAGGAGAGCACCCCCAGACAGAGCTGTGTCCCGAGGCCTAGGAGTGTGGCCTAAGAGAGACGTGACTAAGTTAGAATCTCATGAACTGAGAGCAGCATGGGAGGGACAAGGGGAGGTGTTGTGGATTCCTGCTCAGCTTGTAACGGGGAGCCACCCCAGCCCGTCCCAGGCCCCAGTGATGGCCAAGGGACAGCCCCAGGCTCCTTGGTGCAGGTTGGTGGGCTCTTACTTGGCCTCCAGATCAATCCCAGAGACAGGCAAACCCCTTAGAGAGGGACACTGTCACCTCATATGGTCTCATGCTAGACCTTTGCATGGTGGGAAGACCACAGGATGTGGAAAGAGGCTGGGCGATTCAACTCAGGCTTACAGGGGTATGACCACAGGCCAGTCGCCTAGCCTGCATCCCATGGCCTCTTCCACAGTGGGTCACACCCACTTGGTGGTGCCTGGTAGGAGAAGGCCCAGGGGTGACCTGAGCTCTACCTCCCAGGCACAGCTTGCCCTGAGCAGGGCTGGAGCATGGAAGGGAGGGCCTAGCTTTCCCTGGTTCCCCTCTCTCTGGCCCAGCCTAAGGACAGGGTGGATACTGTGCAAGCCATGGGGTTTGATGGTGGAGCAGCTGCTGAGCAGCTGGCGCGCCCCCACTCCCCCCGCCTTTGGAGTGGTCTCCTGAGGAGCTCTGGGAGTAGCTGCAATCCCAAAGACAGGCAAACCCTGTAAATGCCAGAGTGTGTCACATGGGCTCTGTTGTGGCGCTATCTTTACCTGAGGACTGGGGTGCAGGGATCATCGCAGCCTTGAAAAGGAGAAAAAGGCAGTGAGAGAGGCAAGCGGCCAGCACCAGCATGCAAGAGCCAGGGTGCAGGGATACTTACGGCTTCACTGGGCTGCAGGACTGGGGCTGTGGGGAAGGAAACGCATGTCAGGCCCACCTAAGGCAGCAGCGAGTCCTCCAGGCCCAGGGCCTACCTAGTACATGCACCTATTCCGATTCCTAGCCCTGCAGCCTGGCTGCTGCTTGCTGCATCTCCCAGTGATCCAGGGATGGCTGCCCACCCCGAACACCTCATTCCTTCCTCTCAGCAGGGAGGAGAAGCCAGGAAGATTAGTTGCCACAATAGGACACAGGGTGGAATCCTCTCCAGGAGCGGTTGTCCCGGGTGGCACTTGGGGTTCTTGGGGTACCTGCGCTGGGGGTTCACTAGGGTGCCACCATCCCACTTCATTTCTCTCTGCCCTATGGCCAGGCCAGCCATGCTCAGTGCCTGCTTTGTCTAAGAATTCTGGAGAGGCAGAGGTAGGTGGACACAGGTGTGGGACTTCCCATGGCCACTATGCAGGGGCCCACGGAGCTGATTCTGAAGTGCCCACTGTAACCATGACTGGCACTGGCCCAAGACCACTTCAGGCCCTCAGGACCCTGGGGCACCTATTGCAGACTGGGGGAGGGAAGAGGAGACGCCTGCACCTGAACAGTGCCTGCTGGGCACCACCTGCTCCTCAAGTGGGCCCAGGTCCCAGCAGCACACTGTTGGCTGGACTGCTGAGAAGTACCTTTATCACTCCTGTAGAAGATCCTGGGGAGCTTACTGGAGCGCTTGAGGTAAAAGAACCCAGCCACAGAGAGGATGAGGCCCATGCTGATGAAGAATGTTCCCAGGAAGAGGGAGACCACCACATGAGGAGCCCCTGTGGCAAATCAACAGCCATCCATGGGTATCTGTGGTGCCCAGGGATCCCTGCTAACACCCTGAGAGCTGTCATTCCCTTTCAGTCACCTCTGAGGGCCCAGCCCACCTGGCCACAGAGCCTGAGGATACTGCCCTGCTCTTTTGGCCCAGGCTTCCTCAAGAGGGAGGCTCGGGAAAAAGGACTCACCTGACTAACCCCAAATGCACCCAGCCCTGGGCTCTCCATGCCCCTTGGTACCCTCACCGCTCTACTACCTCAAGCCATAGCCTGTTGGTCACTACCATCTGGCCTCTTTTACCCTGAGATGTAGGGCCACTCACCAGACTTGTGCTGGCTCCACGGGCCAGCGCTGTGCCAGGGGTCCAAAGACCTGTCCAAACCAGCTGCCACCCTATGCAGCTGGCTTCCATGTCCTGCCCAGTGCGCATGTACTTTCTGATGAGAGCGACAAGCTGAGCCCCTCAGATTAAGCCTCCAAGCTCCAAACCCACCCAAGGCTGTGCTGGAGGGTAGGAGTCCGCCTAGCCAGAGTCACTTGGCTGCAGTGCCCCTCTGCCCGCATGTCCGGCCCTCTCCCAGCCCCAGGCCCAACCCCTCTGCCCGCCTCCACCCACCAAGCTGCACCCCACCCACCAGGCCACATCCTCTTCCTTGCCTGCTAGACCTTCCTCTCAGGTAGGACCGCAGGTCTAGAAGACTCATTGTCCCCAAGGCAGGGCAGGTAGTTTAGCAGGTATTTCTACCTGGTGCATGTCTTCCCTAAGCCTCAGGGTGGCTTCCACCTCCCAGACGACCAGTTAGGGGCTGGGGCCAACCCAATAAGGCAAAGGCCAAATGTGAACACATAACAGTGAATCACGAACTGCAGCCTCTAAGGCCATGGGAGGGGTACAGAAGCTCTCCGTCAAAGCCATCCACAACACGCACCCCCCAACTAAGCCAAGTGACTCCAGCCCTGGGCCACATCACAACCCGGGCTCCTGCCACAACGCTCACAGTGGGCCTGATGCTGACCTAGATCTGCACTGGCAAAAACTCTGACATTCCCCTCCACCCCCAGACAGAGGCCTGGTTCAGGTCTGGGGCATTGAGAGACTCACCAAAATGTGGTCGGCCAGGCATCCCTGTGCTCCTATTCATGGGGAACTGAGCACCCCAGCCAGTGACTGTGGGAGAGCACAGCTCAGGGGAGGAGGTCCCTACGTGGACCCCCCCCCCTCCCCCAAGGGTGTCTTGTGCTGAAAAGGAGACCAAGCTGGCCACGGGTGGAGCAGCCCTCAGCCCATAGCTGCCCCCGTAGACAGAGGACTCAGGAGGGAGTCCTGGGGGTTGTTCACCAAGGGACAGTGCTCCTGGGCAAGGTGGGCCCACGCTCTTGGGCGGCAAGGACAGCAGTGCTCAGGCCTCCCTGACAAGAGGTGTGGGCTCCTGTGAGGAGCAGGGGAAGGTGGAGGGGCAGCGGGACTGCGAACAGTAGGGAGGGGCAGTGGGACCAACGGTGAGAGGGAGACCTACGGCTTCTGCACTCAGAGGCGTTGTAGGCTGGGAAGGTCCCATTCTGGCATCGCACGCAGTTGATGCTCGCATCTGCATTCCCATGCCTGTAGCAGCCTGCACCAGGGAGGACAGTGTTTCTCAGGAAAGCAATCCAGGCCCGCAGCACAGTCTCCTGGGAGGTTTTCTGTATCTTGAGTCTTTCACACAACCTTCCTGCAAGAACACTGATTTGCTGGTCATATGGATAGAACTGGCTCAGATTCCGAAAACAAACAAAAAACAAAAACAAAAACAAAACAAAACAAAAAAACCCCAGAAATAAATTAAACAGACGGGCATCCTACCCTGACCCAGGTTCTTGCTGCTGAGGAGCCCGGGTCCTTCTGGTCTCTGCAGGAGGCAATTCAGAGAAGGCAGTGATGGGCATCCTTATGGGCTGTGTGATGGCCTAGCATGAGGGCCTAGAGGACTGGCCATGGTCTCCTGCCTCATCTACTACAGTTCCCACACCTCTGCCTCCAAGGTGTGGACGCCACTGCCACAAGCACTGGGCACCCTCCCTCAGCTCCCATGTGGGTCAGGCACAATGTCAATTTTTCACCTCAGGGTCTCGCTGAGAGCTCCCTGTAGAGTCAAACCAAATTTCCATCCCAGACTGCTGCCCAGAGTCTGTTCTCTCCCTAGCTCTCGCTGGCCACTGTCTAATGGACAGCTGTCTTCCAGCTTCCTCTGAGGACAGAGACTGAGCTTCCATCTTTGCTTCTTTCCAACATCCTCAACACAACACAGGCTGGGTAGATGCACACTCCATAAATATGGAATGGGAGTGCAGAAAGCTGGTACTGGACCCTAAGCCACTGGACCCTGGGGCTGAACCACAGGCTGCAGGCCTTTCACGCTGAACTTCATGCACATTCAGTCTAAGCAAGTGGCCCTTGGTGAGGTGACAGTCTTCAGCGGTGACAGGCAGTGTGACACCAGGGATGGGGGCCTGAGAAGGACATCAGCACAGGGGGACTCTAGCAACACTGGGAGCAAATGGACCTGAGGCCAGCACTTGGTTTCTCCACCTAGGTCGAGCTGTGTGCTGATACAGAGCTGTGTTAGGAACAAGCCCCTAAGCAGCTGCCCCACCCCACCCCTGTAAGGCAAGGGTACACCCCAGGGAGGGCCCCTGGGAGGCACACAGTCTCACTGTCTACTCAAGTCTCTTCCCCTGAGGCCAGTGGGATCTGCACCACAGCACACAGAACCCACTGCTAATGTGGAGATCTTCCCTGCAAGCTTCCCTTCCATTGTTCCTGTGCTAAGAAGGGCTGGGTGATGGGCAGCGACAAGGGAGGCCTGCAGGCCTGTGGGGCTCCAGTCTCTCCATACAGTCTCTTCTCCGTGCCCAGAGCCACTCACCTGTGCACCTTTCTAGGGTTCCCACTCTCAGTCCTCATCACTGCCTTCTACTGGGAGCCACAAAAGCTAGCAATTGGTCACATGTGTGAGAACAGGACTAGGCCAGTGCCGAGAGTAGAGAAGCTACCTCAGTCCTGATAAAAGCATCCTGGCTGGTTAATGTCAGCTGACACCTGTGTCACGTGATACTAACTTTGCAAAGGTATAAATAAATGCCCCTACTGTTATGCTGGGGGCCA
>NDGM011113020.1:0-20140 GCA_002564305.1 Octomys mimax
TCCTGTTGCAAGTCACAGATGCAAACTTGTCCCCTACAACATCTCAGCTGCCTTCCTTCTGTCCAACTCTTCCTTTCAATAAACCAATAGACATTAGTAGTAAAGTATCTTACCTATCATGTGTGTATCCTTCCCCCACCCCCCAAAAAAAGGAACGTTCTTAAAGAGAAAGGTAATCTAGACAAGAAAGAAACAGAAAATAGCAACAGAGTTGAAACTGTCACATGGCAGCAAGGTTAAGCCCATCTCTTGAAGCAGGGAAGGGGCTCCCTGTCACTTTGTTTCCTGGGCACCAAGAACAGCACATTCCTTTCCAAGTGGTTGGCTTGATTTCCACCTGATTTTCTGCTGGCTCTTTGGCCAAGAATCTTATTGTTGGGCTGGTGAGCTAGCTCAGCAGACTAAGCACCTGCTTAGGCAAGCATAATGACCAGAGTTCAATCTCTGGAACCACATGCTGCACCAGCCTAACCCTAGTGTGAGCTGAGCTGGCGGCAGAGTCTAGGCATGGTGGTACCAAATACATTAATCAATCAATCAATCAATCAATCAATCTTACTGTTTCCTTGACTAGTAAAAGCTCATCTGCCACTAGTCTCTTGTTTTTTTCATTTATGTATTTGGTATAGAGTCTCATTGTGCAGTTTGGACTTGTGGTGATCCTCCTGTTTGCAGCCTCTCCAGTACTGGGATTACAAGTGTGTGCCACCATGCTGGGACTCGTTCGCCAGCTCAGCATGTCATGGGAGCAGGACCATTATGGCATGTGGGACTGAGGATAGAACCCTGATCCCTGTGCTTGCCAAAGTAGACACTTAGTCCACTGAGCTATCTTGCTGGCCCATGCTACCTTGTGTCTTATGTGAGCCTTTTTGAGAGACATCTTATGCTGACTTTTATCTTGTTTGGTACTAGGGAATTGGAACCAAGGCCTTGTGCATGTTACAGTGAAGCTATACACCACTGACTACTTTCATGCTGTGTATTAATACAACTTTATCAAAATGTTTAAAATTAATAACTAAGTAATGTATATGTTATTATTATTATTCTGCATTTAGTACAGGGTCTACAGGGTCTCACTACACTGATCAGACATGTAGTGATCTTCCTGTTTTTAGCCTCCCAAATGCTGGGATTATAGATGCATGCCACCACATCCACTCTCAATCACCATCTCAGCATGCCCCATGGGCAGGGGCACCACACCTGGGCTCGAACCCCAACTGCTGCGCTCTGCCTAAGCAGGCGTTTTAGTCTGCTGAGCTATCTGGTTGGCCCACAATAATGTATATTTTAGACATCTTTAAAGCTTCACTATCCCTGAGTTTTCTCCTTTTCTGAAAGTGTGATTTATTCCTCCTTTTGGACCTCTATTGTAGATCTCTGCCTGATGAGCTAACTGTCTATGCCTGAAAAACCAGCCAAGAATATGGGAGTGAGAGAGGAGGGCGAAGGCTGCCTCTGTAGGTAGGATAGACAATGGGATAAATCTTGAAGACTGGAGAGTGTCTATTTTACATACTATGTGGTTAAAAGAATACAAGAAAGGATAACTTTTGTTTGGCCATGTGAGAATGTCACTGGTAGCTAAATGATTGTGTTTAAAGACCCACATCAAAATCTCACCATGGAATCAGCACTTCTCATCCCTGGCTTCCCATTAGAGTCTTGGCAGAGCCTTTAAAAAGACAATGACCCAGGAGGGTACCTGCCCCTCTTCTGCCACCTGTTCCCTCCTTTCCACTGGCTTTCAACCTAGGCGAATCAGAACTAGGTTGGGGAGTCCAGGCAGTCCTGAAGCACAGCTAAAGAAAGCACTACTACCCAGGTCAACATACACCCTCTCCCTACCCACCCTATGTCAGAGTCTGTCTTTTTCCAACTATCCATAGTTCTAGTGACAGCCACTGTGTAGGGCTGAGAAACCACACTGAAGTGTTGTGCAGAAAAGTATCAACTTGGGGACACTGATCAATGAACTCTGTATTGTCACAGTTATTTTGTTTTTAATTACCTTATTGTATTTTTAGTATTGAGTTCCATTTTCCAGTCTCAGGAGTATGCTTGGTTTATGCGGGAGTTTTAGGGTTTCCTTAGACTATTTTTTAACTTATTTAACTACTTACTCCTTCAGTCACTCATCTGCTAATTCACTTATTCACTCTCCCACTTATTCATTCACTTAGTTATCCATTCCTCTGCCCATCGTTAATTTACCCATCTACACACTCATCCTCCCATTCGTTTTCTCAGCCATTCATGCATTTATTCATTCTTAATTTATTCATTTTTCAGACATTTGGTAGTAGTAGAGATGCCTCCTAGTTATGGCTCTGAGAAAACACAGATGGATGCACCTATAGCGGGGCTGTTTGAGGCTGAATCAATTTGCTACCTGCTGAGGTGATGACTTGTGGTGGGAAGCATTTTTCCCATTCTGGTGAAGACCCTGTACAGTCTAGCAGCTCCCCCAGGACTGGACCGCACAGTCTCCTTTGGAATTAGGAAATTGTATTTAATGCTAGCTGGTGGAGAGGAATGGAAAGAGACAGGGAGTGACATTTAATATTCTTGCTCAGGACAAATCAGCTGCTTGGGGCTATGCTTTCTTACAACAGAATTTTCTTTTAAATAGTAATAAAGAAAACAAAATAAGGAGAAATAAAATGGTCTAATATGGAACAATGAAAAGATGATAGAAAGCATAAAAGCAAACTTGTGTATGTAATAAACATAGGGCATAAGAGGATGCAAATAAGCACAAGGGATGATGACAGGCCTAAGGTAGGCTGGGGACCAGGTGAGCTATCTTCTAGAAGGGCAGAGATGTAGATTTCATTTTGCCATGATGGGAGAATCAGGCTGAGAGTTCTTGACAGCAAAGCCAGAACTCTTAATGCATGTGGATCTCAGAGAAGTTCATGAATTTATTTAAAGCATTTATAGAGAGTATGGTTCACTGCGTGTTTGTGGCTTGCGGTGCAGTGGGGAAGACACTGGGTGAATCGCTGCACACAGTGGTGGTGATGAATGCTGTCACAAACAAAGTATGGGCAGCTGTGAGGACGCCCCATGGGCCAGACTAGGCTAAGTAGTCAGAGAGTTTTTCTGCAAGAAGTGGAGAGATGAGTAGTGACTTGAAGGTGGATGTGATGCATGCAACATTGTGAGAAAAGAATAGGTGAAGACAGATGGAGAACGAGCACAAAATGGAAAACATCCTGCCAGGGTGGTGTGTAAAGTACAAGGGGGCAATGGGATGAAAAAAGGGCCAAAATGAGAAGCATCATCCACTAATTCATTCATTCATCCATTTAACAAACCATGACTAAGCATCTACGCTTTGTGTAGTCCAGAGATGGGTGTAGGGAACATAAAGAAAACAGTGCAGTTTCTGCCTTCAACAGCATCTGCTGTTGAGGGAGCTCAGATGGATCAGACAGAAAAGGAGGTTAAGAGAAAATTGTTGAGGTGGTGTCCCTGAGTGCCTGCCAATGCCCTGACTTTGATGTATCACTCCTTGCTGTAGTTGAGGAAAGAACAACCGGAGTTGTTTCTCAGGCACATTCTAAATGGGTGGAAATGCGCTGAAACTCAGCTTTTCTAGCAAAATGATAGGGTTTCCTGATGATCAGCTAACCAGATCACCCCATTGTGTGGTGATTTTGTCAAAGGAGAACTCTGACAGGGAGCCATAGAAGGAGGACAAGGGCTGGTGAATGTGGTCAACTCCAGATCTGCTGAAGCACTCGAGAGCCTGGGGGTGCTGGTCTCACCAGGGTGGAATGAGAATTTGAAGACATGGAAAGACCAAAGACTTACGAAGTGTTGAGGCGTGTGCAAGATTGAAGTGCCACTAGAGAAAGCCAGGTAGCATATTTCCTCTATGGTCTAATGAGGTGGCATTTTCTACGGTGAATTCATCCATGTCCAGGATACAGCCTAGCTTTATAGAGAGAAACAGCTTGATCCATGCCCTAGACTTACTCAAACTGGGACTGAAAGCCAACAAATATCAGATCTCACTCAACAACATGCCATTCAATCAAGTGGCTGTGCCTGTTATCTGACCAGAGCATTTGCTCTTTGTGGCCATGCCAAACAAGAAGTTAAATTATAACTAGAAGGGGCTTTCATGCGTCAGCTAGGGCTCAGTACTGAAAATAGAGACTTTGGGTATTTTAAAAAGAAAGAGATTTATTTATTTATTTATTACTAGATTTATTTGTACTGTGATGTCGAAGAAGCCTGACTTGTGAGATGTAATCATGAAGCAGCTTCATTTTTGTTTCCTGGTGTCCCAGTTTAAGTATGTGTGCTTAACTTTTGGGGTGCTTCCAGAATTGCGGAAAGCTTGAAACAGAGGCTTCAAGCTGGGCCTTCAGGAATGATTCATAGAGAAAGGCTCCTTTAGGGACGTGCCACCTTTGTTACAACCTACATGGTGAGACATTAGAGGGTTGACCCTGAAATCACTGAGGTCAAGTGAATCAAACTGCAGTTGTGATCCAGGGCTTAGGATTCTGTACCTGCTGCCACCATCACCAGGACACTGAGACAGAGTCAGATAGATGCTCACTGGTCACACTTTACTTGTCATTAAAAGATGCCCTTGGTCTAATTCTTTTCTCTAAAGTCTCACCTGAGCACATTTGATTGGTGAAATCTACTCCTTACCCAGAACTCACACGGTCTAGGAAATATAGGATTTAAAAAAATCTTTCTAGCTTTTGTAATGCAAGCATGCCCAGTAGAAGGAGGTGGGATTGAATGCCAAAGCCCGTCGACCGTTTCCATCACACCTGGCACTTCCATTCTGATGTGGAGCTAGAACAATAGGATTTAATTACACAGTGTGAAAGCCAAACACTGTGAGGCTAAGATCTATCAAGGAGGCCATTCCTGCGTTTGCCACAACTATGCCATTGGAAACTGATAAGGTCAAGGCCACGGTCCGTGGTAACCTGAAGCCCACAGGCTTACACAAACACTATGGTGGTTCCCTAGGCACCTCTTCTTATTCTGGGCCTGCCCAATTTCTATTTTGATTCACAAATAGTTTCCTTAGCTATGGCACACCTGTCAAGTCTTTTATGTATCTTTGCTGATCTCAGGAAATATTTGTAGATTTATTTGTACTGTACTGTTGAAGAAGCGTGGCTTGTGAGATGTAATCATGAAGCAGCTTCATTTTGGTCTCCCGGTGTCCCAGTTTAAGTGTGTGTGTGGGGTTCATTCTTCTCCTGAAGGAGATGAAAACCCAGCCATGCTCCTGGCATGTGTGATTCTTACTAGCTGACAGAGAGTTCTGTGAATACATTAAATTTTAGCTATAGTTTATTTAGCAGTTAAAATGTGCAGCGCTGCAATCTTGCCATCTTCTCCATTCCACTCAGACCCAGTACAGACTAGGAGCTTCAGGGGGAAGCGAGATGGACCCCTGGCATTTCCTGCCTTTTCTCAGCTGGGGCAGCTACTCTCCCACCTTGCTAGCCAGGTTTCTGGTGCCTTCAGGACTAGATAGGGGAGACAGAGAAGATGCAACAGGAGCAGAGAAGCCTTTGCTCGGCTGCAGCCATGATGGTGCTCAGCTTCCGCACTCTTTGGTCCTGGCAGATGTTGGAAATGAAAGGCTCCTCTCCTGAGTGCTTTTTTTCGGACTTCGGATCTGCCTGTTTCACTACTGGGCATCTCTCTCCTACACTCCCAACTTTGGATCAGATGCACCTCCCTGTTGGTGGAGCCTTCTTCTAGGGACCCAGCAGCACCTCAGTCTTCTCTGTCCTTTTGTCTTTCTATGTGATTGTTCTTAATGGGAGGTAAGATGACCTCTGCCTTGGCTCTCTCTTGCACCCGACTTTCATCAATTACATGGGAATTTCCCGTCATTCTTTTGCTCTGGCAAACTCTGAAAGTAAACCATTTCCTGGGTGATAGCCTCAGTCCTGTTCTGCAAGTAGCTGCAACTGGCCTCTTGACCTTTGGAGCTCTCAAGTGAAAGCCCAGGCTTCCTCTCTTAAATTGTGTCCAAGTGGTCTCTCACATCTATATTCTCTTGATTTGGGAGCATAGGAGAACCCCTGTGAGACAGTCAGACCAGGATATGTTGTACTGAGTTGACAAACATCCCCCAACCAAATTAGCTTGATGTGACTTGAGTTCATTTCTTTTTAGTCCTCTATGGATCCAGACAGCCCTTACAGGCAGTCATCTTCCAAGTGTGGGCTTGGGCTCCCAGGTTGCTTTGGTCTGCAGTGTTTCAGGATCAAAAAAGTTCCTACAGAAAGATATGGAGACAGGCCATGGTGATGGCTGTAAAACAATGTGAATGTGCTGAACTCTACTGAGTGGCGCAGCTACACACGGCTAAAATGGTAAGTCTGCTGTTTATATATTTTACCACAATAAAATGTTGCCTAAGAGTAAAAAAATGGCTATTTTTAGTGGGCTTAACTTGTCGTCCATATGAAAAAGTAATTTCTGCCTTAAATAGTTGCTATTCACTAAGATATTGTTCATCTTTTCTCTTTTCAGTGCTTGACATACATATGGATGGGTTGAATGAATTAAATTATTTAAAAAAATGCTTCTACAATTTCCACAGCAAGGGAAGAGGGGACTGGAGGATTAAGCCACCATGAACTGCTTCTGTCTGCAAATGGCACAATTTATTGGCCAAAGAGAATCACAGGGTCACTCTAAACTGGAAAGGGATAGATGAGGTGCTTATAGTTGGTGCCTCTGTGGTGCCTAGAGGTCGAGGAAAACCAACCACTGTGAACAGGGGTAGTGTTTCCCTCCCCCTGCATGGGGTGGATACACAGCACAGCTTGCTCCAAGAAATTGTCTGTTAAAATATTTCCCCCATCCCAACCCTTGACTTGCATGTGCACTTCAAGTGAAACTGCTTTTGACAGTCTCCTTTGCAAATTCATATGCATATGGTCTAGCGCCTCTTTTGAAATATGAGAGCGACTGTGTTCTGGTGCCCTGGCTAGCACTTCCGTTTTAACATCCTGTTACGTATTTGTTCATGTTCTGTCTCTTCTATCTGAGTGAAGGCCCCTGAGATCAGGGGCTGCATTTGTCTTGATGCTGTGACTGTCTATTAGACTGCATCCCAGCATAGCACTGGAGAGGCTGTGGATTCTCTCTGGCTCTTGTGGACAGGAAGAACGAGAGAAAGAGGAAAGGAAGGAAGGAGGAAAAGAGCAAGAGAAGGAGGAGGAGAAAGAGAAGAGAGAAGAAAGAAAGGACAGCAGGAAGGAAACATGGGGAGGGAGAGAGGAAGGAAGGGATAAAACTACACGAATAACAGTGGGACAGAGTTGAGTCAGGAGCTCAACAGAAAATTCACTGGAGGAGACACAACCAGAAAACCAAAGTCCAGCATTGGAGCCAAAAATACACCAACATTCCAGGAGGAGAATCAGAGTGAATTCTTAGGGCTGAAGTGGATTGGGTGACAGTGGGAGAGGTGGGGGCTTCGTGGGCCTCTGAGGGGGTGGAAAGACAAGAGAAAAAGCATTCACAGGGTGCCTGCTTTACACTAGGTGCTGTCCCAGGTGTAGAGTATTAGGATTATCTCATTGATCTTGCACGATAACCCAACAAGAAAGAAGAAATAAGCTCAGGGAAGTGAGGTAACTTGCGTCAGGTCACAGCTTATTGTTGGGACCCAGAGCTAGATGTTTCTAGGGTCTGGACTGTCTTCATAGCAGAACTCTCTCTCTCTCTCTCTCTCTCTCTCTCTCTCTCTCTGCCTCTCTCTGTCTCTCTCTGTCTCTGTCTCTGTCCCTCTCCCTCTCCTTGTCCCTCTCCCTCTCTCTAAACTCAATTCCAGAGGATCACTCTGCTAAATAGAGACATACTTGCTTTTCCATATCCTGACTTTTGAGATGTTTGCCATTGTGAGGAGCATAAAATAAATTTAGTGGGAACATACCTGCCTGCCCTTACTCTGCTTAGGTCTAGTTTCAAGATTCCTCCCCTCCTCCAACCCCTGACCTGCCTCTCTTACAGGGCTCTGGGCTTTCTAAACAGAAAACTTGAAGTATATTCCATGGCATGGTTCTATTTTACCAAAAGGCCCATGTGCCATTGTATGTATGGGATAGCATTGTGACTCATGGTGCTGTCAGAGAACCCCTCTGAGGCATGCAAGTGTGACGAGGTGATGTGTTTGGAGCGTGTGTGCTGCCAGGTGTGAGACACACCAGATATAAAGTTGTTCACAACTAACACTGGCCTTGGCCTAACAGTAGCCTAGAGGGCTCATTAATGCACCCAGAGAACTGCATCACTGGATCCATGTCAGGTATGAGAGAATTGTCACTGACTTCCTGATTGTGGCTGTTCCAACTGCCCCAGGAAAATGTTCTGGTGTCCAGTTTAAGTAGTTCACAGTTTGGGCATTTCGGCTTGTTCAGAACTCCAGCCTGGCCCTTAGGGTGGACATCACTGGAACTTGATAGAGAGTGCTGCAGAGGGTCAAGTGTCTGTGAACCTCCTGGGTTGCAAGGGCTGCAATGACAATGAGTTTGCAAGTGCTGCCTGTGGGAGATCAGGGCTGCACCCCCATGACACTGAGACAGTTGACACTGATGAAAATGTACCGTTGTAGTCCATAATGGACAATTTTCATTTTTGACACTTCTCATTCACTTCTGTTTAGGGCATGTTCCCTCTAGGCTGCCAAAGGGCAGAGATCTCCCTCCTTCCCCGGCCTTGATGCAGTGAGTGTTTCCCACCCAGGGAGGTCCATTTTCCTCTCTTCTCCACTTTCCTGTGTTCTGGGAGGCAGTTCAGCTCATGGGAACCCCAGGAGTATGAGATGGAGGGAGGGAGGAGAAGGCTTGCACAATTTCTTTAAGCCAACTTTTCTTTCTTTCTTTTTTAATTTTTTCTGTATTTTTAGGGAAGGGTCTTACAGGGTATTCAGGGTCTCACTACTAGATCAGACTTGTGGTGAGCCTCCTGTTTACAGCCTCCACCACACCCAGTCTTAATTACCTTCTCAGTGTGCCCTGGGAGCCGGGCTGGCACAGCAAGCCTGGGGATCGAACCCCTGGCTCCTGTGCCTGCTTGCAGGCGTTTAAATCTGCTGAGCTTTTTGGCCGGCCCTAACTTTCCTGATATGGGTGTGCTCCTCTGTGATTCAGAATTTAAAGGACTGGATTGGATATTTTGGTGGAGGAGGGTTGTTAATCAGGGTGGGCAAACTGCAACATCTAACCCACAGGATGTTTTTGAATAGACTTGGAGCTAACCATGGTCTACATATTTTTAAATAGCTGGAAACACTGAAAGAAGAATAATGTTTTGTGATATGGTAAAGTTATAGGAAATTCAAACTTCAGTGTTCTAGGTGAGGTTTTATTGGTACACAGCTACGCATGCTCAGTTATGTATCATCTATAGCTGCTTGCTCAGCACAAAGGCAGAAAGGAATAGAAGGGGCAGAGTTACTCTCTGGCTATGGATAGAGGAAGTTTATCAGCCACTGGTTTATCACGTGCTCTCAAACTTTGTGATCCAAATTGTCCAGAGGACTTTTTGGGGTGCCAATGACTATCTTCCCTTGAAGGGCCTGCTTCAGGAGGTCAGTAGTGGGGCCTGCGAGTGTGCTTTCTAACAAGTTACAGGTAACACTGATACTTCTGTTCTTTTTTTGGTTTTTGTATTTTAGGGAAGGGTCTACAGGGTGTTCAGGATCTCACTACTAGATTAGACTCATAGTGATCCACCTGTTTACAGTCTCCCAAGTGCTGGGATTACAGGCCCATGCCACCATGCCCAGTCTCATTTGCTGTCTCAGCGCGTCCCGGTGGTGGGGCCTGCATGGCAGGCAGGCTTGGTGATTGAACCCTGGCCCCTGTGCCTGCTTGCAGGCACTCTAATCTGCTGAGCTATTTGGCCAGCCCGATACTGCTGTTCTTAGGAGAACACTTTGAAAAATCTCTAAGATACTAGGTTAGGTAAGGGAAAACTGAGCCCATGGCTATAGATTTTGGGATCTGAGAGCCAGAGCCTCCTGTAGAGAGGGATTTCTCATTCTTCACACTTGACCCTTGGGGATCATTACTTCTTTGTTCTGGGGACTTCTCTATGCATGGTCGGTGTTTAGCAGAATCCTTGCTTTCTCCTTATTAGATTCCAGTAGCAACATCAAAGTTTCAATAACCAAAAATGTTTCCAGACACTGCAGAATATCACTGGGGAACAAAACTGTCCCTAGCTGAAACCTACTTCTGTCAAAGAAGGTGTATAATAAAGGTACAGGGAGATGGGAAAGAAAGAACAGATTTTTTTTTTTCTGTGATACTTGCTCAATTCCCTCCCCAAGGAAGAAGTATACTCTCTGTACCAAGATATTGAAAAACACATTGACACGAGGCACCAGAGCCCTTGAAGAACTATGTAGCGATTTATAGCAAAGTTAGAAATAGAACTGGGATCCTTGTTTTCATTCCCTGGGAATAAGGGAAACCCAGCATTTTTGAAACTAGATGACAGAGCCATTTAATACCCATAATAATTCACAGAGAGGGTGAGATAGCTCAGTGGACTAAGTGCCTGCTTTGGCAAGTGCAGGAACTGGGGTTCGATCCTGGGCCCATATGCCATGCTGGCCCCACTCCGGGGGCACACTGAGCCTGCAACCAAGTCTGGGCATGGTGGTGCATACCTGTAATCCTAGTGCACCGAAAGCTGAAAACAGGAGGATCACTACAAGCCCGAGCTGTGTAGTGAGACCCTGTCCCAAATTCATAAATGAAAAAAAAAAATCCACAAGTAGACATGCTCACCTTGAACTTTCACCAGGCTATGCTACCTTCATATCAGACCAGCTGCTTTTAGAAGGCGGAGCAGGTGACACGCTTAGCCACTTTCATGAATTCTAATGGCCCCAGTGCATGTCCTGATACTTTGGTGAAATTAAAGCTCTTTCATGGCATATTGTTCAGGTATGGCTGAGTGGGTTGTACATTAAGATTAAGCATAGATTTGCCATCTCCACCCTCAACATAGCTTCTCTAAGCACCATTTCAGGACTTATCCCTCTGCCGTCCCAGTTACTTTAACTCACAAACACTTGAAAGAAGTAAGAGAGTGAACTCAGATCCATGGTATTCGCTGTACTTACATCACCCTGGCTTTATAATACGGAGGAGATATTGATGAAGGTTCTGTTAGAACACAATGGGGGAAGGGCACCTGAAGTTGGAGTAGTGTCTTGAGCTGTTGCCAGTTTCTGAGCGGTGACAGGTCTTGAAAAAAAGGTGTGGTGGATAAAAAGAAAACAAGAAAGACAAAGTTATGGGATGTGGGGTGCTCAGTCTGTGGGTCTGAAGCCCTGATTGCAATTTTCTCTGGTTATTTGGTAGAGTCTTTTCTTTATGAAAAGCAAAAATGGAAAGTGGGAGGGAAAATGTGAAGATTAGTGAGAACCTTATGGTTTAACTTGGCTAGGGACTGTACTTTGGCCTTTTTGGCCTTCAAGCTACCATTCTTATAGCCAAAAATACATGCGTCTGAGCCCCAAAGTTGAAGTAGTTCACTGTTATACCAGGTAACCTACCTGAAAATGTTTTGTTTGCTGTCTCTTTGACTTTGGGCTTTGTTGCGATTTGCAAGCTGGGAGAGTCCCCTGGTCACGTGAGAACCCTTGCAGCTAAACTAAGAGGCTGAAGAGAATATCTCCACACTGGTTAAAGTGGTTGATCTTGGACACTGGGAGAAAATGATTTACTGCCACACAGAAGGGAAGAAAGATTCTTTTTTGGAACCACAGGGTCATCGTGAAATTTCTTAGTTCTTCCTTGTGCAGTAGTCCTGGTCAATGGACAGCTGTAGTATTTCAACAAAGACAAGGACTCTAATCTCACAAGAATGAACAGTAGGGTCACTATACTGGCAATAAATCCTACTTCCAGTCAGGGTATTCTTAGACTCCAAAGGGCACATGGACTGGGTGGAGAAGAGGCCACTGTGATGACCACCGTAGACCTTGTGTCTAGCTCTGAAAGGGTGAATAGTAATAGCTAACCTTTATGTCATCCCTTCCTCCTTCTTATAAATATAGCATTGGTGGCAACTACACTTCTGGTTCATGTAGACAGTGTGACTGAGTCAACATTGTCCTGTGATGATACAGAAGCAGATGGACTTCATAAGTGATTTCGGTGCTGAAGACACAAAACTTACCCAGGAGAAGAATGGCCCCAGTGAATGGTATTAGATAAAAAGAATGACATCCATTAGGTACCTCCATTGTCTTCTTCAGATCCTTTTGTCCCATTTTTCCATTCTGCTCTTTGAACCCAAGAGGTTGACCTTAATCGGCAACATGACACCAATGGGCTCATTTTCCTTTTGGCTCCAGCTAAGTATGGTTAACCAGGGAGTGTTGAACAGACTACAGAAAGGAAAGAGAGTGAGGGCAGGTATTTTCTTCCTTGGTCTCATACCGCTAGGTCATCTGGGATTGGCTGACTGCTCCTCTTTGTTAGATCACAGCTCCTAGAGGTGGCCCTCCCTCCGTGCAGAATGAATCAGAGTGGACAATTCAAGTGGTTGTCCTACAGTTTCTTGCCTTTCTGAGCAGGCCTTTTATTAAACTATTCTTAGATTGCCTCTTTCTGGCAGGACTCAGCTTGAGACACTGGACATGGTGGGCTGGTTACACCGTCCAGGACTTTCACTTGGTACAGAAACAGAGAAGTGGCTGGGATGCAGCTGTAGTAGTGGAGTCCACAGCAATAGCTACCCTGTGGCTAGTGTTCATGGTACCTTGGTGGAGTGGTCCTGCTCACACCATGTCCTGTATTTTGGTCCTCGGGAAAGGCCCTGTGTATTTGGCAGCTTTCCTGCCTCTGGGATACACTATTTGATGATGGCAGTTTAAAGGAGAATGGACTGAGCTTGGCTCACAGTTCCAGGAGTTTCTGTGCAGAAACAGAGCAGGGGAACAGTGCTAGAGGGGAAGGTGTAGGACTCAGATATGGACCCCTGGGTCACTCCTCCAGAAACACTCAGAAGTGGGCTTTACCAACCCTCTGGGCAGCTCTCCAGCCTATCAAGTGGATTTTCCATCTTCACTGTCACACCTTGGCTCTTGCTGATTTTTCAACCCTGATGCCCAGTCTCCCAGGAATTCTGTGCGCCTTGGGGGTCATAGCAAGAAATTATCTTACAAATTTATTTAGCCAGAGGTGTTTTCAACAAAGAACGATTCAAGTAAATTGATGTTTGGCCTAAAGCGTTATTGTTTAGCTAAATAAGAAGTTGTGAGGCACCTTGAAAGTGACCAACTATCCCTCTTGTTATTTGTCCTTGGAATTTCCCCTACTTTTTACTAGAAATGTGAGTTAATTCAGCATGTTGTGAAAAAATGAATTAATCATAAGGAAAAAGGGTGAAAAATATTACAGAAGTCTTGGCCTAGTTGTGTCTTGGTCTCTGGGCCAAAATAGTGACAGTATCTTCCATAGCATTTCTTTTTCCCAGATAAGAAAGAAAGCTTGTCTGGCTTAGGTTGTTATTATTATTATCAGAAGTGATTTCATTAGTATTTAGTGTTTCCTTTCATCATTACAACAACCCTACCTAAGAATAGCTTTGCTTTATTTAACAAGTGGTGAATCAGAGACTCAAAATAGAGAAATAACTAGTCCAAGTACACATAGCTAGTACTAGGGGGTGGGGTGGAGGAGAAGAGGACTTCTGAGTAACAGTAACACTGAAGACTGTTATTCATGAATACATCTTAACGCATTCAGCAAGAGTTTCCTGAATTCTGTTCTTGTGCCAGACCTGGGAATAGCATTTGAGCTGCCAATATGAATGCAAATGGGTCCCTACCATTGGAATCCACAGAAGCAAGAGGAGAGGGGAAATTGGACAAGGAAGATGGAGCCCCACCTGGGCAGATCTGAGAGACACAGAGAAGGAAAAATCAGTAAGATTTGATGATGGGTTGATATAAAGGGTAAAACAAGAAAGATATTTAGAAAGAATCTAAGCTTCTGGCTTTAATATTTGGGAGACATGCATGGCAATTACTGGGATAAGAATGATGAAGGAATGGTAGGAGTAATTGGAGGTAGTGAGGAGAGAAGGGCTGAGGGCCAGAAGCAGAGTGTGTTTTGGAGACAGGGCAATGCATGTAGGCATAAGCTATTAGGTAAAGGATGCCTGAGCTCGACTAGGGGTGAAAATCAGGTCTGACCCAAAAGCCTTAACTATTAGCTACTGACACAGCACACAGACCATTCAGCTCCTACAGGGTGGTCATCCCAGACAGTCCCAGCAACAGGAGCGCTGTGCTCTCTCCTTAGGTCTCACAGAGCACCTGCCAGTGCTCTCTTACTCTCCCAGCCACTTCCTGGGCTCCAGCTCAGCATCTAGTTGATCTTTTCATTAGGAGAAGCAGTCCCATGGATCTACAGGATCATTCAATACAGTAAGTGAGCCAACCCCAGGGGTTTCTTGGGTAACAAGTACTTAAACTTACCATTAACAGCTATTAGGGCTGCGCTTACTGCTTGATGATCACTGGCTACAAGGCCTGGTGGGCTGGACAGATGGAGAGAAGAGAGAGACTTCTGCAGTGGAAGGCTTTCCAGCGATCTTCTCCAGAGGGGCCAGAATTGAAGCTCTTATGTCCCTGCACAAGACTAGTTCTAGTTCACTGGCCTGTCTGGTTTACAATAGGAACAGAATGTTTCAAAGATCAATGGAAGGAAGGAAAGCGGGAGGAAAGAAAGGAGGCAGAGGAGGAAGTGAAGCACCCCAGGGGTTATAAAAAACCAAGACTCTTGTTTCTTTCTAGTGGGTGGGATCTAAGGATGTGTGTGTGTGTGTGTGTGTGTGTGTGTGTGTTTATTTATGGGAACCTAGTCTCTGCTTTGAGGAGCCTCAGATTCAGGACTAGATATCCTTTTGTATAACCTAAATTTCTCCAAAACCCACTGGTCCATTGACGTCCATGAGGTCATGAGTAAAACTTGCATTTACTTCCATTATACTGCTTGTATCTCCTCTTGGCTCCCCTGTGAAAAACATCATTGTTGTTTCCTGAGAAACCCTGTGTATCTAGCTCTTGAGGATGAGGATGCGGCTGTTTCCCTGAGTGCCCCGTTCTCCTCTAGAGGGCGCTGCTGCACCACGGGCAGGACGCGCCCCTGCTGAGGCAGCTCCACTGGTGCTGGAACCCTCTGCCACTGTTGCTGTCCCGCTGGGTATCACAGTCCTTCTTTCTGCAACCCTGAGTGGCCTTTTAAGATCCTTTACTGGTAAGCTGGGGTCAGAAGTGCCCATCAGGCCCCACCATTTACCCCACTGTTGTGTCACTGGCTTCTGTGACTGCAATCATCTTTCAAGGGGCACAGTTCAGAAAACCAAGGCTGAAGATGGTCTGTGGTGAACATGGAGAAAAAAGGAGAAAGCCTCTGTCCCCTGTGCGCACTGTTATGGAGACATTCCATGCTTGCAGAGAATTTGATGAAATAGATCTTCCAGTCTTTCTCCAGGTATCTTTTTTTAAAAAAAATGTATTTAGTATAGGATCTATAGGGTTTCACTACATAGATCAGATTCCTAGTGATCCTCCTGTTTGCAGCCTCCCAAGTGCTGGGGTTACAGGCGTGTGCTACCATGCCTGGTCTCCATTGCTGTCTCAGCGTGCCGCAGGAGCGGGGCCAGCACTGTATACTGGGGATTCAACCTGGGTTCCTGCATCTGCCTATGCAGGTGCTTTAATCCTCTGAGCTATCTGGTCGGCCTCAGGCATCTTATTGTTCAGCAAATATTCATCTTCTCTCCCCAAACCCCTAGAAGAGGAGGGTGCTTTCCAAGCAGTAATATTTGGTATGCCCTTATGACTTACTTTGGCTAATAGGACATCAGCAGGTCTAAAGAAAGCAGGAGCTGAGTGTATGCTTGTGAGGTTGGATTGGGCTCCTTGGGATTTCTCCATTGCCAAGAGAACATGCTCGCTCTGTATATCAGAGTCCTAGATAGAGGAGACATGTACGGGATGGAATCAGACACTTCAGAGCTGTGGCATGAGGAAGGGCTTCTCCAAGACCCTGCAGATGCCAGAGTGAGGAATAAATGATTACTACAGTGTGACAGCTGGCGAAGACAGGCTCCCTTCCCTCCAGACCCACATGCACATCTTTGGAAATAGCTAAGATGAGTCGCAGTTACCCTCACTATGTGATACTGAGAAATTTTCTTCCATTGACTAAAACTTTCTGACTGGGTCAGGTTATTTGAGTTTGAGTCCTTTTTTTTTTTTTTTTTTTGATAGGCAACTTTAATTAATGTTCAGCGACTACCAAGGTTATATAACAAGAGGACAGAAAAACCAAAATGAAAGTATGAAGAACCAAAAGACAGGACACAGAGACAGTTTGTGATTATTGGCATCATCTGTAAGAAGGAATGGGAGATTCCTGTTTAATTCCTCTTCATTCCCTGGTGTCCTCCACACGTTGTTTGAACATTGTCTTTATGTCTCATCACACCAGCACAGTGGTATTAAGTACAATTTTAGGAATACAGAACTTTTTCCACCTTTTGGGCTTTGATAATGGTTTATATTTGCTGTATTTTACCTGCCACTCAAGAACTTCTTTACCATGTTGACATACTCCATTATGTAGTTTTGCATTAATTTTCTTGGTCTAAATACTCTTATCCAACTTGTCATTTTTGAAGCTAAATGCATTTTGGTGCTTCTGAGGCCTGGAATGAGCCACATTGCCTTTCTGGGAGCTCATCACCAAAATCGCTGGCACCTGGCACCAGGTACAGTGAAGCAGTCTAAGAGAAGACCGAGGAGCTGGCCCCGAGGCGCGGACGCGACTGCAGTCTGAGTCCTTCTTTATTTAGGAGGGGTTCTCTCAAAATGCTCTCAGGTGTCATGCAAATGAACTTTAGGAGGGCCGTCTCTCTGGCCCTTGAAAATGGACTCAAAGTATATATTCCTCATCTTGTAAACTTTAATTTCTTAATTTTGCAAAGTGCTCCAGAGCCACAGTTGGCTAATTCTTTCTGGAAAGGGCCAGGTGATAACTGGTTATAACCATTTGACTCTGTCACTGTAGCTCAAAAGCAGACATGTTTGATACCTCAATGAACAAACATGGCTGTGTTCCAATAAAACTTTATTTATAAATTTAGTTTGCCAACCCTTAGTCTACAGCAAAATCACTCCAGCTCTTCCTGCCACCAATAGATGGCGTCAGTGGTTGTGCTTGGTTGTCATTTGATTCCTTAGAGCCTGCTTGTTGTGCTTAGACTGAAGGTGTTTTACAAAATCATTGTTATCATCATGACCAATAAGTGGAGAAACAGCAAGTAAGTGTGCTGAAAATTCTAGTTAGAAGAGACATATGGTTACGATGGAAACCGAAGCGGAATAATAATTTCGAAAATTGAAAGTGGTGAGAAAATGGATGTTGCAAGTGAAAATGAGATAAATTTTTTTGACAGTGGCATGATTGTAAGGACTAAGAGTAAGTCAGGCAACAGGTAGAAAATGCTGTGCTTGTGCCATTCTCAATAATCAGTAAAATAGGATGAAACAAAATTGGCAAAAGGCAAAGAAAGCCAAAAAACTTTTGAGTGTATAGCTTAGAAGGATAGTATGAATGGAAGCCACAAGCCTAATGTGAATTCAGGAAAGGACAGGAGCTTGTCTGAGAATATAAAGGGCATGGAAAAAGGGCCGTACTTGCGAGCCACTGATGATTCTGTAGGTCAGGGCCCCTCAAGCCTGTGCAGGGTCCACGTGATGGTGACAGCATCACTGCTCAGGACTTCTCTTGTAGAAGGTTTCAAGGAGAAGGTTTGTTTGTCTTAAGAGATTTTCAGAGTAGGAGAACTAGGGCTATTTTAGAAAAAAAAAGAACACATATCAGAGCAAAACAGATTATGTGAAGCACCAACTCACTCTTCTATTTGGTGGAAATGGATCTGGGGATTACAAGCTTAACTCTTACTAGGTTCTTTGGAATTGAAAACAAATGGACTTACAAATAGCTGCTTGGAATGGAACTTATTGTTTGCAGCAACGTGTGTATGTACGCGCACGCACACACACACACACACACACACACACACACACGCATAATCCATGCCCCCCCCCCAAAAAAAAAAAAAGAAAGTGGTCAAGCGAAGGGTAAAATCTGTTGCTTTGTAGAGCACAATCCTTAGGTCGGGTGGGGTGAAGGGAGGCTGTCTGCCTAGCCCTCTCTTCTCATTCAGGGGCAGAAAGGAGGATTAAGAAGGTGGTATGCTGATGAAATGCAATGACACAGGGAATGAACATGGTTGTTGGAGACAGGCAGACTTTGTTATTGTCTGACTGTGCCTCTTACTAAACTGATCCTGGGTGCTAAGCTTCCAGCTCCATCAAAGGAAAAAGAGGAGCATATATCACTGAGGCCATGTGGAGGAACAGAGGGCTAGGCTGGGAGAAGGCTTCCAGAGTTGCCTAAAGGGAAAAATCAAGATGTCACATCAACCTGTTAGATTCCAGGCTGATATGGTAAATCAAGAATGAGGGGAAAGGGGAAATATGGGCCCAAGGGGATCCGTTTCAATTAAGGAGAGTAAATAAGGGGGTCTATAGAAAGCATGGTGACTACAGTTAATAACAATGGATTGTATATTTGAAAATTGCTAAATGAGTAGATCTTAAGTGTTATCACCGAGAAATGGTATGTGATGTGATGGATATGTACGTTGAGTGGTCTGATTTGATCATTTACATATGTATTGATATCAAAACATCAGATATTATGCCCATAAATATATATAATTACTGCTTATCAATTTTTAAAAAGTAAACTTCAAAAAGTTAAGAAATAGATACATCTAAAGAACTGTGGGTAGGAAAGGGGGTGGGAGGAGGGCTTGGGGTTGCTCTGCCAAGAGGAGTAAAAGTGGGCAGAGTGGCAAATCTTCTTTTATGGGCTGCCATTGGGATGTGGTGGTGTGACTTGTAAATGGAACTGTCTCCTTCTGTTATCTCAGGCTCAGCTGGCTGTATTAGTTAAGAGTCTCTTGGTTGTAAGTAATAGAAACCAATTTGAAGTAGCTTAAGGAAAAGTATATTTGATTTATTGAAATATATTTGGGTGTCTCATAGAATTCAAAAGAGCAGTTGAACAGTCTAACTGAGGGAGAGACTTTGCATTAGGAGTTCATAGACTTCCTTTCTTATAGGGCCATGCTTCTCTGACTTAACATAAGAGTTCACAGAGATGGCATTGACTGGGCCCAACCTTCAGCAAGGACTGCGTTTCCAATACATTCTCAAAGGGATGTTGCTGCTCCTGTTTGTCCTAGAACACTGTTCTAGCATGGTTCTCAGTTCCTCAGATCCGTCTTCCATTCAAAAGGATTAGTCCCCTTGATGAGTAAGGTCCAAAGGGTGGAGTCACATTTCAAATATGGCTGCATGAAGTTTACCCCAGAGCATCATGGGACTGGTCAGATGTAAGATGGCCTTGGCAGATGTGCCAGCTGTCTGTGATCCCATGCTCCTCAACTGGGCATCTGGAAATCTGCATCTGGAGCTTTGGAGTTCCTTTTTTAGTGATTGCTTTGAGCTGCCATTCTGTCCCTTGAGTTTCTTTCCACTAAGATGGGCTTTCAGGTGGGATATTGTCTTCTTGGTTCTTGCATCATCCTTGTCCCTTAAAACAAGTGAGTAGAGCATCTATATTGTAAAAATTTGATGCTGCTCCCTATCAGGAAAGTTGGAGGAGAAAATAAATTTAACTAACTTTAGAGAAGTTACATACATTCTGGAGGGAGAGGTGTCATTGATGAATTTGGTTCCTTTTTTGGCTTGGTAGCTGGGTCGCTGGTAGGTAGGCTGTACTCTTGTTTTCCCTCTGCCAGGAAGGCTTCTTTCCTTGGCACTGGGCCTGTGTTTGCTACCAGGGCAGGGGCACAAAAGCCCTCCTCTCTCATTGGTTCCTTACCTCCTTAGGGATAGAGTAGGGTGATCATTACTGGGCATCTTCCTCTTCTGCTTACTCACAATCTGTTTATTTCTTTTTTTTTTAAACATTTATTTATTTATTTATTTTGTGTGTGTGTGGCCAGCTCAGCCCAC
>NDGM011113054.1:0-15312 GCA_002564305.1 Octomys mimax
TTCTTTACCCAGAGTACATTGCAGTGTGTGTTGCTTTCTTTTCACAGCTCATCTGGATCATGACCTTCATCTTTGCCATTGTCCTGGGACTTGGGTTAGGCCTGGCAGCAAGTGTGGCATTTCAGCTCTTGACCATTATATTCAGGACCCAATTGTGAGTACTCATTGTGCCCTGCAGCCTGACCTGACCAACCAGAAGAGTAAAGTGCAGTTTGGTTGATTGGCATGCTCGTCTATGAGCACTGGCCAGTATACCCCTCCTCAAGTGACTCACCTGAAGGCCCAGCTTGGGAACCCCAGCCCATGGACCAGCCTACTCCTGGCCACTTCCTGTTTTGACACCAGTTCTAGACATCCTAGACATCATTTTCTTATCCATGGACCAGAAGTAATTGTGCTCTAAGAGGGCTTCATGTCCCTGTCCTTAGACTTGTTAAACACAGGACTCTGCTCCCATGAAGACTGTGAGGTTCCCCAGGTCTAGTGAAGCACTTTCCCTCTTCAGAGTTGGTGAAATGGCATTCCCACCTTAAAAGCCTGAAAGGGGGGGGCATTAAAGAACCCCTCAAAGCCACACCAGGTCCTGATGTGCCACAAAAGACCGAAATCCTTAACTGTTCGGTTCAAAGCATCTCCCTAATTTTAGGTGATTTGACCTTTTTTTGCTTGTTTCCCCACAGTCCAAAATGCACTACACTGGCTAATGTTGGAAGGAGCAATATCTATAAGAACAAAAAAGATTATTCTGAGGTAAGGGAAATTCTTGTTTGTCTTTACTTGCTGAGTGATAGCAATATAAATCTAATGGGCACCACTATGCCCTTTCTCTGCCTTATAGATGTATGAGCCAGAAGGAGTGAAAATTTTCAGATGTCCATCTCCAATCTACTTTGCAAACATTGGTTTCTTCAAGCAGAAACTTACTGATGCTGTAAGGTTTGGGGTTCTCCCACTCTTTTCCAATTCTACTGACTTTCTGGGAACATGTGTTTGTTCTTTAGCACAGCGATCACTGACTTCATGTCTATTGAGGCCGGGTTGTTGCTAGTGTTTTGTTTTGTCCTACATCCCACACAAGCAGGTAAAATTGCCTCATAAGAGGTCCACTATAGGTTGATCTCTTTGGATGAGGCCCAACAGACAATATTTTATCAAATTCTGCTATAAAGTAAAAAAAAATGCCATAACATATTAAGCTGCTGATTTTTAATAGATGTTATCCTACAGATTTTGGGGGGCCATCAGCTTCAGAAACAATAGGGAAGGACCTCGTGGCACAACAGTAGCGCGTCTGACTCCAGAAACAATAGGGAAACATCTAATATTTGACTGCATTATTGAAAATGTTCAGGATGGAAGTTGTAAGTGAATATTTAACAATAAATCCTAAGAGTGCTGTTAAGGATGAAAAGGAAGCAGTCTTTAAAATTAAGAAACAAAAGTTCAGTAGTCTTAAAACATGCCCCTTGGCCTACTTTGTGCTTTGTACAGGGCTGCCATATGGCCTAACAATTAGCTTGGTATGCAAACCATAAATCTGATATAATATTATTGATACTTTTAAACAAAGTTTTCAATTTCATCACACGTATTTCTACGATGTGTCCTTATCCCTCAACCCATCCCAGCTAGTGAATGGAATTATGCTATGTAAATAACACAATATTCATACTCTTCTAACATAGCAATGGATTTTTCAGGTCGGCTTTAGTCCACATCGAATCTTACGCAAGCGTAATAAAGCTTTGAAGAAACTCCGAAAACTGTACAAGCAAGGCCAACTACAAATCACTCCTGTGAGTTTCCTGATCACTTTTCTGCACATTATAACTTAAAAGCTTATTAAACTATAACTCAAGGTGTTAGTTACATTCCTTTAAATGAAATGCAAGTTAGAGAAGGTAGTCCCTGTGATTAAATGTTATTTTTTTTAAAGGACCTCTTTGTCTTTCTAAGTCTTATTATCCTGGCTTGGTAAAGTATGAAACACAAGTATCTACAATTGCAGTGCTTGACCAACTTTAACTCTGTGCACAAAGGTTCTCTGGTCTTCCTGCGCATACACATTTTCCATAGTTGGAACCATCACCCTTGTTATTTTCTTCACAGAAAGGGTTTATTTGCACCACTGATGGCTTCAAAGATTCAGATGAAGAGTTAGACAACAACCAGATAGAAGAACTGGATCAGCCAATCAATACAGCAGATCTGCCCTTCCAGATAGACTGGAACGCCGATCTTCCTCTCAACATTGTGGTTCCCAAAATCAGCCTCCACAGCCTCATTCTTGACTTTTCAGCTGTGTCCTTTCTTGATGTTTCTTCAATGAGGGGTCTCAAAACGGTAATTTGGTTTCTCTTAATGGAAACAACCAGTCATTAACTAACAATAAAAACTGAATTTATCCTTTAGATGACATGCACTTAATTAAAAATAATTTTTGTATATTTTAATCTCAAGTATACCATGAAAGGGGTGGATGGCATGGAGTGTTCAGTGAGCTCTTTAAAAGTGCATTTTCCATGAGACTGCACACAAGTTTGAAGGCAACCAAATTTACAAGGCTGTGCGCTAAACTTGCTATTTGGCAATTAGGCTCACACTTGTATCCAGTTTGGCAACAATTTGGGTGCTTCCAACTGTGAAAACTGTATCTAACTTACCCTGAAATCAGAGGAGACCTGGAAAAAAATAATATAGTAGGTCATTTTGTTTTATACTTATCTCTTTTAACCTGATGGAGTTCATTTATTTATATATATATATATATATATATATATATGTATAAGAATATAGACATATGAGAGAATAAATATCATATGTGATTTAAAAATAGGACTGAAAAATTAGGCTGTGGTCCACTCTTTTTCCATAGTTTTGCCACCATTTCTAAACAAATTATTTTTTGCAGATATAAAGAAAGTTTAATAAATTCTTCATTTCCCTTTATTTTTCTTAGATTTTCACAGAAATCTGCTTAGGGATCCTGACCTAAGATAAGACCTATTAAATATGGGAGAACTACATATAAAATTAGAAGATGCAAACAATTTAGTTTTCTTTTAGCTTTAAAAAAAATTAACGTCATATACCTCTCAAGATTTCTTGCTGTTTCTATTTTCTTTCTTATGCCCCCCTCTTACTTTAACCTATGAGGGGGAAAAAATGCACATACTTTTCTTAAAAATCACAGCAAACTAGTACAAAGGACAAATTCCGACAATGTTTTTGTTTGTTTGTTTTGTTTAGGTTTTTAAGCCCCAGTTCTTGGCTCATTTCCTTGCAAAGACTGACCAATAGTGAAAAGCACATTTCATACCTTCTGTAGTCTCACCCATTTCACTGCTAACATTTTCTTTTCTAAGAATAAAGACCAAGAAGCTGGGTAGAGACGCTAGATACGCCCAGTCACTATGAGCAGGGATAATGGATCACGTGGGCCACAACGCTTTGTTTTGCTTTGGGTTTTGTTTTACTTTTATGTAGACTAAAATTTCTAGCCCCAATCATCCCGATAGAAGACATTATAATAAAATTAAGTCAGAGCTGATCTGTGAGTCAACACTTGACTCAAGAACTATCATTTTTAACTGCTTATAAGCTGAGCTCTTCCCTCTAGGCTTATTTTCTGCCATGGGGCATCATTTTCAACTTTAGTATCTCCTTCTACTATTTTCTCTTTTCAAAATGTAAAAGGTTCTGAAAGCAATGTATCACTCATCAAATATAATTATGATAGTTTTCTTTACATTTCTGACAAACGAAAGTGTTCCCTAAGTTGATGTACTTTATTTTTGACAGATCTTGCAAGAATTTATCAGGATAAATGTAGACGTATACATTGTTGGAACCGATGGTAAGTTCTTTTACGTTCTGTCAGTCATGTTAGCTCACTTGCCAGTGCTCAATGTAGACAGGCTTTCCAGAGAATAGATATTTTATATGATAAGCAAGAAACAATTTGATGTTTTAGTTGAGCCGATAAAAATTCCTATGAAACAGCCTCTTTGTGTTTTAGTTGTGTTGATGTATAACTGAATGAGTTTTATGATTTGAATTTATTTTTTTATTTTTATTTTTTCTATATTTTAGTGAAAGGTCTACAGGGTGTTCGAGGTCTTACTACCAGATCAGACTTATACTAATCCGCCTGTTTACAGCCTCCCAAGTGCTGGGATTACAGGTGCACGCCACCATGCCCAGTCTCAATTGCTGTCTCAGAGCTCCCCAGGGGCAGGGATGGCATGGCAGGCCCGGGGATTGAACCCCTGGCCCCTGCACCTGCTTTCAGGCACTTTAACCCACTATTTGGCCAGCCCTATGATTTGAATTTCATAAGCAGCAAGAGTGACTATGTTAACTGTTGTTCAATTTGAATGTGAAGAAGCAGTCTTGTTTTTCTGTGTCTCTTCCTGCCCTCTCTTGCATTCCTCAGCTCCTAACAACTTGGCTTTCACCTCACCTTATTGGTGAGTCCACCACTGCCATGCTTCTCAGTGATGGCCAGTGTGTCAGGATTAACCATCTATTTCTCTGTCTCCTCCCATGTGAGCCTACTTGAGTATCTGGTCCTTATAAAAACATTTTTCTCTTTTATTTTTTCCTTTTGCAGTACTAGAGATTGAATCCAGGGCCTTTGCACTGTGCCACATCCTCAACCCTTTAAAAAAATTAAATCAATTTTTACAATTTTGAGATAAGGTCTCACTAAGTCACTACATTCCTGTGGTGGGGTCAAACTTTCAATTCTCCTGTCCCAGGCTCCCAGAGTGCTGGGATTAGAGGCGTGCACCATCCAACCTGGTTTTAGGTCTTGTTTTGGAGACCCTCCCCCTCCCTGACTTGTACATGCCCATCTCCTTGATTCATCTCTGCCTTCTGATTCTCAGTTTCTGACACTGGCTCCTCTCCCACCCCTTAGCAGGAAATATTCCTTTGGCTTCAACTTTAAATTCTACAGTTCTATGGACTCCTTCTAATCAGTCTCCCACATAACAGACATATTTACATCTTAATGAATTCTCAAATTATAACTTCAGCCCAGACCTTTCTTCTGAGCTGCAGACCCATGCATTCAATTGTCTGGATGCCCCAGCCCCTCAGATACACACATTCAAAGCTATGAGACCCTCACACCTTAAGAACCGCCTCTTCTCCTTTCCCATAATGATGGAATTCTTCCATCACTACTCATTCTATTGCCCAAATAGAAACTCCAGAACTATTTTAATTCCTTTTTGTCTTCATCCTTTTATAGTTAGTCTCTACAAATATTTCCCTTTTGTTTCAGTCTCTTGCTCTCAGTGTTACAGACCTTTCTTTGTTCTTTGCCACCTGGGTCCCTGGAAGGCCATTCTAACCACAGAGTGTCCTTGTCTGTCCATGGAATAACCTCACATCTCACTTTTCTAACTAGAAAATGCCTTCCACAATTTTTTCCAACAAGAACTGTGAACACCTCCCTCCTTCCTCAGGCAGAGCACTGGGTCTTCAAGGCCATTTGCATTTGTAGAATACACACCTATCACGTTCTTCTGCAGTTCACGGCGTGTCCTTGTGTGAATATCATCTCTTCCAGGACAGAGCTTATTCTTGTTTGCTTTCTTCCCTGTCTCTTGCTCAGTTCCAAGGACATGACAGACAAGTAAAGACTTCTTAGCACCTATCATCAGGCACTGTTCTGGGTGAGGATAGAACAGAGGATGACAAGGCTCTTGCCCTCAGGAAGTTCACAGTCACTCAGGAAAGGTGCTGTGCAATAAGCAAATAAAACCATATTTCAAACATGCCTTGATGAACAAAGAGGTTAAAAGAGATGGCATGGTGGTGTGACTTTGGACTAGAACTAGGGATGTCCAGGAAGTGGTGTGTGTGAGTGGAGATGAGTGAAGTGTGGGAGTCAACTTGCGCAATGCCCTAAGAGAGAGAGCACTTTAGGGAGCAGTGACAATAGGTACACAGGTCTGTCAAGAGGCAGGAGTTGGTATCTTCAATCTCTCTTCTACTGGCTCCGATCGCTAAAATCTAAATATGCACTAGAATGTTGAGTTGCTCACAATTTCAAATATTCTGTTGATCTCACTGACCCCTTAATTTACTAAACAACTTTATTTCTTCCCCATTCGTCATCCCAAATGGATCTTATTTCTTCCTTTTCTTTTCAAGACAAGGTCCCACTGTATGTTCTAGGCCAGCCTTGAACTCACAATGATCCTCCTGCCTCAGCTTCCCAAGTGCTGAGATTACCAGCATGCACCACCACACCAGGCCATCCCAGACACTTTTGAAAGTGCCTATTTCCTGTCACCTTGGCTGCCTGGCATCCCTCCTCATCAAGCCGACATCATCACCTTCCTTCCTGTTCCTCTTCTCTTGGCCATCCGTCTGTTGGAAGCCTGTCTGTGAACAGCCTCAAGCACCTCCATGCTTTTATTCCTTCTCTTCCTCTACCTTTCTGCAGATCCTAGGCACTGTGAAATACTATCTGCTCAGTTAAACCTTCCCAGATATCCACCACAAGGAGATTCAGCTTTAATTTCCCTTTTGATCTTTTTTATTATTGAGCTAGAACTTTGCATACAGTCCACATGGG
Source organism: Octomys mimax (assembly GCA_002564305.1). NCBI lineage: Eukaryota > Metazoa > Chordata > Mammalia > Rodentia > Octodontidae > Octomys > Octomys mimax. Next base: position 6,593 of record NDGM011113054.1, read on the forward strand.
GTCATATTTGGTTGAATGATGTGTGCAAACAAATGAGTGCTTGTCAGTGCCTATAGGAAGATGTTCTCTGATAAAATCCAGCATTTTTGGGAAAATGAGCTACAGTGAAATAACTGGTAAAAAAAGAAAAAAGGTCTGGTAGTCAAAAATTACAGCATATCAATGATCTTAAAGCATGCTTCAATTTGGGAAGAATCCCAATATTAAGCATAAGTCACGCTTGATGTTGCAGTCATGAAGTAGGAAGATTAACTCATTAGGCTCCTGGTTAAATGAAAACTGATCAATTTTCTTCTAAGTAGTAGTTAAGGCTTTCTCATTTGAACCTTTTCCTTGTCACATTAGATAATTACATATGTATATTTATTAGAGACCTCCTTTCATTCCAGAAGATACTGCACATAGGTATTGTTCCATTGTAACTGATACTTTGCCACAAATTGATGAAACGCACATTTGCAAATGTGATTTCCAATTACCATCTTCAAAGACATCTGTGACCAAAAAATTACTCCATCCTAAATCTTTTTTCAAAAATGTATTTAGTACTGGGTCTACAGGGTCTCACTACACAGATCAGACCTACAGTAATCCTTCCTGTTTTTTAGCCTCCCAAGTGCTGGGATTAAGGTGTGCACCACCACACCCTGTCTCAGCGTGCCCCGGGGACAGGGCTGCACAGCGGGCCGGGGATTGAACCCCCAGCTACTGTGTCTGCCTAAGCAGGTGCTTTAATCTGCTGAGCTATCTGGCTGGCCCTTCCTTCCTAAGTCTTACAGCTCCTTTTTCCCTGCAGATGATTTCATAGAGAAGCTTACTCGGTGTCAATTTTTTGATGATGAAGTCAAAGACTCAATATTTTTCTTAACAATCCATGATGCTGTCCTGCATGTTTTGATGAAGAAAGATTACAGTACTTCAAAGTTTAATCCCACTCAGGTACCACCTCTTTGATGATATTCATGTTTATAATAATCTGCTTCGCTTCAAGTTTCCTTTGTATTTCAACAGTTTAGAAAATTGATTCCTTATCCGTGTTTTCATTCTCTTTCTTTAGCAAAAAGAAACAAAATTTGACTTCACCATAAATACAAATGGAGGATTACGTAATCGAGAGTATCAGGTAAGATTTTTCAACAGGCTTATCTTCATCCAGACATCACAGTTAAAAACAAATTTAACAGTTGTCAGGTGTCCTCCAGCATGTTAGAGAAAGCTTAGTATTTGTTTGAGCCCCTATGTCTTAACCCTAGAAAACTGAAACAGTGCTACTTGATCTCTTAAGGAGTTGAGGAAAATAAGCATACCCATAAAAGAAAAAAATCCATTTGCAGGTGAATCAGTAATGCAGCTGAGAAGCTAACATGCACCTCCCTATGTCCTGCTGCCTGGGAAATCCCTAGTAAACACCAGCTCAGCATACAGTTAAATTCCTTTCCTTCCTCACTAGAACCAGTCAACAGTTAATCATTTAACTGGATAGTTTCATTTCATTCTAGAACACTCATTTCTAGAACATTCAGTCTTTAAGACAATGTCTTTCATTTGGGAAGGGCAGAATCTCAAATCAAAATGGGTTTCTGTTGAAGGGCAAGAGGCTCACAGAACTGAATTAATTTGCTTGAGATTATGCATCAATTGATTGCAGCAGAATATGAATTGAGATCTAATGACAAGACCTGTGTTCTGTTCACTAGAGTACACCAACCACCTCTAGCCTTCCATGAAAGACTAATAGACTGAAAGTCCTAGAAATTTACTGACTGCCTTCAAGGATTGAAGTTGGTTAATGGTATTTTTTCCTAATTGAAGGAAGATCTAAGAACAATAAAAAGGAATATAGATTAGAAACAAAGAAAAAATAGACATGGTAACACCCACATGTAATCCAAGCACTGTGGGAGGCAGAGGCAGGAGGGTTTCAAATTGGAGCTCAGGTTAGGCAGCATAGTAATTTAGCAAGCCCCTGTCTCAAAATATAAACAAACAAATAAATGAACTGGACATGTGCATCAATGTAAAGCTCTTGTTTTAAATCCCCAGTACCATAAAAAGGAAGGAAGATAAGGGAAAGAAGGAGGAAAGAGAAGGGAGGGGAGGGAAGGGGAAGGGAGAGGAGAAGAGAGAGGAGGAAGGAGGGAGGAAAAAAGGAAGGAAAAGGAAGGAAAGAAAGGCAGGCAGGCAGGCAGGCCACAAGATAACCCCGGACCAAAGAGTGATGTCAAGTAGCAAAGGTCAAATGAAAGGATCCTTTCAGAAAGTTAGATAGACCACAGAAATACTGTGATACTGCTTCCCAGCAGGGTTTCCAGAGAAACCTGAGTAACCTGTTTTTTAAAAAACTTCATAACAGAAACCCTGACCCAGCACCTGGATTTAGAATGGGTACCAAATGCTAGGGAATAAAGCATGAGAACAGCACTTAAATTTGATGTCTGATCCAAGCTTTACAACCAAAACTGACAACATAGGCAGCACCATGCTATAGCTTAGCTTCTTCATCTTGAAGAAAGAACCATATAACACCAGCTCCTGGCTTTGTTATAAGACCATAGTCAGTTAGATCCCTGGGGCCTGCTGTGCCTGCCCCGCCCTGGAGTGTGCTGAGACTGCAACTGAGACTGAGCGTGGTGGCACATGCCTGTAATCCCAGCTCTTGGGAGGCTATAAACAGGTGGATCAGTGTGAGTCTGATCTAGTAGTGAGACCCTGAACGCCCTGTAGACCCTTCCCTAAAAATACCAAAAAAAAAAATTCCACAGTTGGGAACAGGCTACTGTAGTGACTGGAAGGAAAAGCTGAATGTGCCTGGTCAGCACAAGTGGCTCTTGGAGCTTGTGTGGACCTGAGAGATATGTGAAGAAACCCAATGCTAATAGCACGTAGGGTTTTATGTTGATTAAGTTAATTAGGCCTTTGAAACACACACATTAAATATGATAACTAATGGATCTGTGCTAAGTAGCAATGGAAAACGTCTTATTAAAATTCAAACAAAAGATTTGTTGATGACTCTAATAAATTCTATCTCCTAGGATATGATTATTGAAAGGGATACTTTTTAAACAAGAAATTTCCATCTTCTTCCAGGTACCAATTGAAACGAAATTCTAATCAAAATACAATTTAGAGGATTCCTCATCTGTCACATGAAGAACAACTTAATACCAAGAAAGTTATTGATAAATTCATACGTTGTATGAAGAATATTTTTATTTGACAGAACTATGTTTCAAACTTTGGAACGAGATTGTTCTAACATGGTATAGTTTTCACATATCTAGTATAAAATTATGTAAATATTTTTAATTTAATACCTTGTAGATTTATGAAAAAGGAAAATTATTTTGTTTATATGTATTTTTGTAGCACTTTCCAGATTCCTATCCAAGTCATTACCTACATGCATAATGCTTTGTAGTGTATTTACTCCTCAGCTTTGAATCTCATGATTTATACAGGTCATGGTAAAATATGTCCATTTTTAAAAATTCAGTTGTACAGTGGATGTGTCTCCTTTTATTAAATTTGGTAACTTTGTGAAACATGTGCAATGGGTCCCTTTTATGGTGGTATGACTAGAAAATTGCTACATGAGAATCTAACAAGGTTCCTGTAATGAGAATTTTGTTTAAACTATGATTATCACTCAATTTTTAAGGCATCTGACTTTCCATCCAGATTTAGACACAGTCCTTTAAATGCCGTGTCCATAACCGTAACTCCTTTTTGAAGCAAATCTTTATTTTTCTCCCTTTTGATGAGAAAGTTGCAGAAGCTAATGGGGGCTACTAAATAACCATGAGAAGTGAAAATTAAGAGGGTAACTTAGCATGGATAGCCAATTTAATTGGTCTGAATGAGAGAGGAAAAAAAAAGGTGGAGAAAAAAGTTTAACTCTGGTGGTCATTATTTTTAACTCATAGGGAAGAATAAAGGCTTTAGAGCTGCAATTTGCTGGAGAATGAGATTCCCACTTAGGTTCCTCTTTTTCACTGTCATTGTCCTTGATTCAGATTTGTAGTTATTCACATAAAAGTTAGAAATTAAACATCAGCATCACCAGAAGAAGATTCAGCATCTTCTAATTAAACTTCAAATCACTTTGTCAATGGGAAATCTGTGCCAGTTGTTTTATCCACATTCCAAACTTTTGTTGTTGAAGCATCCTTTCATCCTCTGCGAACAGTGTCTTTGCTGACAAGGTTGATGGATTAAGCCCAAACACAGACAGGTATAGTAAAGGTTATTGACATAAGTGGTCTCAGTTAAAACCTACAATATCAGCACACTTTACACAGTCCTTGAATTCTTTGAGTTGCAGACACTTTATAATCTTAAAATCCTGTGTATTTTTTTAAAAAAAGATTTATCTACTTATTTGGTACAAGGTCTTGCTATCCAGCTCCGTCTCATAGTGATCCTCCTGTCTCAGCCTCCCCAGTGCTGGGATTACAGGTATGCACCACCACACCCAGTTTTGATGGCCTGCATGGCATGGGGCCAGCATGGCATCCAGTGCTGGGGTTTGAACCTGGGTCCTTGCACTTGCCAGGCAGGTGCTTAGACTACTGAGCTATCTCTCTGGTCCTCCCCTATGGATTTTAAGGGGCAAAATGCACATACATAAACATTTATGTAGGATGCCAAATAAAGTTCAGGGTAAGAGTTTTTCCTTCATAGAGGGCATACAGTAGAAATTGAAAATAGCCTATTTGAGTTATTATATGGCTTAGGGGTGGGGCAAAAGCTTCCTATAGGATTGCTCTGTGTCTCCATCTTCCCAGGCAGGGATGCCCTATAGATTCTTGCCAAATAAAATCACAGAAAAGGCACAAGTACAAGCACTTCAGTTGTTCCTTAACATCTTAGAGATGAACTTAAGATCCTCATCCTTAAGTGTTTCTTTTCTCTAAGGCTTCTAAAATGTATATGCCTTAAGTAATATGGGCCTCGGAGCACATAATAAAAATTAAGAATTCTGATCTCTGAAGAGGATGGAACTTAGAGACAAAATAACCTGAGAAAAGACAAATACAATACATTGACGCTATTACTCTCTGCATCCTGGATGCCATGCCTGAGCACCTGCCCCACCTTCCTTCTTCCATGCTGTTTCAGCCCTGGAGACAGCCAGCCATGGAGGAAAACCATGGGCCAGAATGAGCCTCTCCTCTAAGTTGTGGGGGTCAGATGTTTTGTACAAGTATCAAGACTGTGACTAACACAATTATATAATCTTGCCTAACATTGTAACTCACCACTTAGAAATATATATAAAATGTTTAAAATGCAAGCCTGACTCAATCTTGCATGAATAGGAACAGAGAGGAGGGACAGTTACTTCACCATTTGGCATCTCCAGCAGTATTTCACTGCGCAGACACTCTGCTGACCAGCCACCCCTACTGTACTCTACCAGTATCCTCCCCACCTCCATGAATGGCAACTCCATTCTTCAAACTACTTAGACCAACACACACACACACACACACACACACAAACTGTCTAGAAATCCCCTTTAGTATATGAAACATATAATCGTTTAATTCTAAAAATAGTCCTCCTAATGTTAGTGCTATAATTACCTCCACTTTTTAGGAAAGCAAAGTAAAACTCGCTCAAAGAGGATCAATAATTAGTTGATGGTACATAGTTGTACAAATCTGCATAGAAAATTTGACTCCATGGACAAGGCTTTGAATCATTTGAAAAAATTACAAAGAAATTAAAACCTGCCTAAAAACTGGTCTATTAAAAGGCAGGACTAAACTCATGAATAATATAAGTATATATTCTGTAAATGTACTCCAAAGTGACTAATATGGAAAATATAATCAGAAAATATGAAATATAGCCAGAAAAGCTATCATAAAATACATTATTTATCTTTGGAATTAAATACAATTAATACTTCCTAATACAATTTTATGTGTACATTTTAGTAACTCTTTTGCACCCTGGTAACATTTTTAAAGGTACACCTTTTTCTTCTGCCATTATACCTTGAAAAAATATATACAAAAACTTCTTGAGGATTGACTCAGTTTTAGAGATGATCAGTGAGGACAACTCCTAGATGAGTTAGAATGTAAGCTCCTAGGAGATGGGCAGTGGAAAGTGTCAGGGCAATAAAGGGAAAACTATTCCAAGGAGAGAATGAAGAACTCTTGGAACCAATGAAGAAGGGATGGAATCACTAAGTGGCGCAGAAAAGGAGAAATGCAACTCAGAGAGAAGTAAAAGACAACTGGCAACTTGAACTCAGGCTCCCCAGTTCGGGCGGGTAGGAAGCCCTAAACTACAAGCATAATGTACTCTGGAGAACAGCACCAAGATGGCAGAGCAGCGAGCAGCAGAGAAAGAGCCTCTCTGAGAGTCGCTGTCCAGACGCTGGACTATAGCAACACGAGGAAGACAAAGAATTGGGAAGTAGATACCCCAGATCCAGGAAGTATCTGAAGTGCAAACTGAAGCCCACAGAGAGTGCAGAGAGAAACTTCAGTGAAGAAGTGACTGGCCAGGAGCCATCTTGGAGTGAGACCAATTGAGCTCAGAACTCAGTGGCTGCTGACTCCATTTAGCCCAGCCGGGCTCAGGCCCATGAAGGTGCACTGAAGCCTGCAGGCTGAATAAATCTGGTCTTGGCTAGAAGGTGCAGGCTTGCTGAGACTATCGCCTACCCTGCCTAAAAATTACTGCTGGCTTGCTGTGATAAATCAACACAGATCTGGACTCTGTCTCCATATATTGTCTGTTACCAACAGCACAGATATAACTGGAAGGGGACTTTTTCCCATTCCCCCCCCTTCTTGATTTTTATTGTCATTTTGTTTTGTTATTTTCCTCCATCATTATTTATTTTTATATGTGTGAACATGATTTGTAGCCTTTTTATTCTTCCGGTTCTGCTCTGTTCTTTCTCTCTAGTCTTCTGCACCAGTTTCCCAAATTTAGCATGATCCCCTTTTGTCCTCCAGCCTTACTTCTAATCTCTTCCTCTTCTTCCAGTTCTCTATTTTATCCCTAACCCATTTTAAATTTTAGCCCCTAAGAGGAAAGCTGGCTTTTTTATTTTTTTACTTTAGGGAAGGGTCAACTGGGTGTTCAGGGTCTTGGTACTAGACCAGACTCATAGTGATCCGTCTGTTTACAGCCTCCCAAGAGCTGGGATTATAGGAACAGGCCACCATGCCCAGTCTCAATTGCCATCTCAGCATGCTCCAGGGGTGGGGATGGCACTGAAGACCCGGGGATTGAACCCCTGGCCCCTGTGCCTGCTTGCAGATGCCTTATTTAATCTGCTGAGATATTTGGCCGGCCCAGGAAAGTGGACATATTAAGGACTTGTATACTGAATATAATTTTCTGGTTGTAGATTTTTTTATATATAACCACAAATCTAATGGTTAGCTCAATTTGTCATTTTCTATGCTGTGCTTAATGCCACTGTCATTGCTGATGGTACCACTACAGCCAAAAGTGACATAACCATTGTAAACAGATGTTCTTCCTGGTTTTCCAAGACTAAGATTAACTAAAGGTCACAGGAAAATATAGTGGCACAGTGTCAAAGAACCAGGGGTTGGGCCAAACAGGCAACTCCTCATCCCCAACTAATTGAAGAGGTAGGATCTTGCAACAGACTCAAAACCCCAAAACAAGCCATACCTGAAAGACACCTCAGAGAAGTAGACATTTCCTAAGGATTCTGTATACTAGCAATAAAGCAATCCACCACAGGCAATTTACATCATTATCCCAGGAATTAAATTTAAGAAAGAAAGAAAGAAAAGAAAATGAGAAGACACTTAAACAAGATACAATCCTAGACATCCAATTCACCATAGGCAAATCTAGGAGACAATGAGGTGGGACGATCGGAAAGCTACGCATCTGACTTCTTTGAATTGGTAACAATAAAGCAACTAAATGAGGCTCTAGAAAAAAAATCAAATCAGAAATAATTTCCCAGATAACTGCAGAGATGGTTTCCACAATGAAAACTATGCTTAATAACTCCAGAGCAGATACAGACAAAAAAGTAGAGGAGCTTAGAAAAATTATGGAAGTGATGCTCAGCACAGGAAAGAAATGGAATCTATAAGGCAGATTCAAATAGATATCCAGGAGAATAAAAATTCCATTGAAAGTACCTGTAGCAGATCAAGTCAATGTAAGGACAGGATCTCAGATATAGAAGACAGGCTGTGGCTAGTGATCATGAAAAAAATTTTCTTAAAAATAGAAAGGGACAATGAGAAATCAGTGCAGCAGCTGCTAGATAAAGCAAGAATAAGGTAGATTGGAGTCAATAAAAAAAAATCAGGAGATAGCACAAAGTAAACAAAAAACTGTTCACAGGTGGCATGACAGGAAACTTCCTTGGTAGAGAAATAGAATCTGACATACAAATAAAAGGCAAAAGATTTATATGATCTGAAGAAAAACCAGAATACTAACATACAGATAAGTGAGGGATATAGAACCCCAATTAGCCATGATCAAAAAAATCCTATCATAGTCAAAAAAATTAAGATTTCTTAAAAGCAAGTGTTAATACTCAATTATTTGTCCAATCTTGCATAACTATATCTATTAATCTCAGCAACAAATTTGATGTTAAAAATAGGTAATATAACAACCACTGTTAATTGGCTATTCCTGTTTTGAAAATCTGTAACATATGTATTGTTGTATGTTACCCTGTTTCTGTCATT
>NDGM011113064.1:7920-20482 GCA_002564305.1 Octomys mimax
GCGGCGGAGCGCCCGGTACGGAGAAACCAGCGACGAGGCACGGGCGGGCGCGCAGAGATGCCCGGTCCTCGCGGAGCACGGCCGGGGCGCGGCGGCGGCGGTGGCAGCGGGAGCCCAGGGACCGCTCCATCACTGGCAGCCATGGAGCCCGAGCATTTTCCTCCCTCGGGGCAAGCGCTGGGCTCGGCACGCGTCCTCGGGGAGGAAGGGCCGGCGCCTGTGCCTCCCCGGAGGGCGGCGGAACGTGCACGGGAGCTAGGGCTGCGAGCCTCTCCCGTCCTCTTCCTCGGCGGGCGGCTCTTCACCCCACGGCTCCCGCGGCGGCCCGGACGGGAGGAGGCTGCGGGCGGCGGCGGCGGCGGCGGCTCCTCTCACGGCGGCGCTGGTGGCCAGACGGGCTGGTGTGGCGACTGCAGGCGATGCCGTTCAAAGGATCTAGAGGTGGGGTTGGTCGGTGTCTGCACACGGGGCGGGGGAGTGGGTGGGTACGAGGGAGGGCTTCAGGCGGAGAGGGGCTGTGGTGGTTGTTACTAGTGCTCTTCTCCGTCTCCACTGTAGCCCCCGGTCTCTGGCGGCATCGAGAGAGGAGGGACCAGAGCCCGGGTTAAGGAGGAGGAGGGGCGACCGCCAGCGAGAGGAGGTGGAGGAGGCGGTGGCGGCGGGGGCAGCGGCAGCGGCAGCGGCGGGGGTGGGGGCAGGCCAAAGAGAAGAGGGAAGATGGCGTCTGCGCATGCGCCCTGGCGCTGCAGACGTAGAGCCGGGTCTGGCGGGGAAAGAGGCGGCGGGTGTTCGGACCTTGCCGAGCACTGAGGCTCTCAACGGAAATTGCCGAAGGCTAGCGGAGGCCCCGAAGCCTGGGGCAGTGGGGGTGGGGAATCTTGCCGAGGCAGCGAATCCCAGTCGAGCCCAGCGAGTCTGCCCGGTGGGGGTGGGGCAGGGTGCGGGGCTGCGGCCGCGCGCGCGGTTAGGTGTGTCCGCTCTTTTCTCACGCGCAGCTGGTGCGCGGGCTCGAGGCCGGGGGGGATGGGGCGAGAACAGAGGGCCCGCCGAGGCTGCGGGACGCGGGAGTAGGGGGCCGTGCGCCCTGGGTGGTGCCCACCGCCCGCCGAATGGGTAACTAGGCTTTTCTCCGCAGCAACAGCATCACGAGTTTCAGTTCCCAGGAGCCCGCCGCCACTGCCACATGAGTCAGGCGTTTTGTGCGGCTCGCGGCGCAGCCCTGCGCCCTGCGCCGCACCTGGGCTCGCCCGGGGCCGCGCCTATCTCCCCTCTTCCGGCCCAAAGCCTGTGCGGGGCGTGGAGGCCGGGGACCGCCCGCGGTCATTGTCGCCTTTTGTGCACTGCTGTATGGCTGCCATGCGGCCCCCTCGCTCTCGAGGAGGAGTGAGGACAGGGCTGTGGGGTGAGGACTGTAAACTCTGGGGTAGGCTGTGCTCTAAAAGGAAGTGGTTCCAGTCCATCCTTACCTGGAGGGAGAAAGCCAGCCAGCCCGGGAGCCGGCTGACCTCAACAGGTAGAGCTTAGGGCCGGCTGCGGAGCCTGCGTTCCGAGCTGTGGCCCCTAGAGGTTTGACTGAAGAGGCCAGATGGCAGGTCCTAAGGACACTGTAAGTGAGGTGCTGAGACGAGTGCCTTTTAGGGCTAACAGTGCAAAAGAACCGTCTGAAATTCCAGTTTGAAACAGAAACAGTTTTATGTTTTTTTTTTACGTTTTATGATTCTAAGCGTAATTCTGCAGAAGCACTGTTACGTTTGATTGGAGGCAATTTATAGGAAGCAGCTTGCCTGACTTTACATGTCAAAACCTAGCTCTGAACATTCCCTAGCTACTCACAGCAAAAATACTTCCCAGCCAGGAATTTAAAAAAAAAAAAAAAGTTTTTAAAAACTAGAGAAAATTTTTTTATTTAATTTGACATCTGAATTTCAGAAATTTGTCCTCCCCTCTCACCCTTCTCCCTCTTCTCTTTTTCTCACATAGACATCACCAAAATATATATACCCCTCAATACAAGAGCAATACTGACTGCTTTAAAAAAAAAAAAAATACTGACTGCTTATAGGTAGAACTCTGATGCAAGAAATATTTAAACCTATTTTGGAGGTTGTTAAGTTGTAGAGGACTTCTAGTTCAACATGTTAACTTTCAATTTTCTCTGAGCTTTCCCCCTCATTTCATCCTTCAAAAAGGTGAAAAAGTCACTGTTCAATTACTATAAAACAGAAATAGTCTCTTGACATCCTTGTCTAGCATGTTTAAAAACTGATTCGTATTGCTTTATTTGTAGTATCCTCCCCCAGCTAAAAAGACTTTTTTTTTTCTTTGAAGTGCTAGTGTGGGACCCTGCTAAGTATATAACATACACTCACAAATAAGAAAATGATATTGAAAGTTACAAACTCAATATGCGAAATGAGTACCAGTTTTATTACAGTGTTGTTAATATGAGAATGGCTGTGTTTTTAGATAAGTATGGCCATTTGTATGTTTTACAAAAAGTCATGTTTTAATTCTCCAGTAGCTTTTGTTGCAAGTGGTATACTTGATTAATGACTACTATCCATTGTTGAAATACAAATCCAACTTGCTTTTTCAACAGTTTCCTAACTGATGGAAACTGCAATGGAATGTAGACTGGCAGAACGCCTGTGCTTTGAACTACCCTGTGAAAGAAAATGCTCTTGATCTCTCAAAATGTTACCTTAAATTGAAGTTTTAAATTATCCCAAACAACTGTTTTCCAGTCCTTGAGCTCCTAAATACTTTGCTATGACTGTGTGCTGGTATGGTTGAAGAAACAAAGATATTGAGGTCTTTCCCAAAATTGACACAATGAAATAACCCAACTTGTTCCCATAAACAGATAGCAAAGAGTATTGTTGGTTTGGTTTCTTTTAATGGTAGAGTTTCCTGAGGAGTTAATCCTTTTATAAAAGAAAAATTTTTTTAAAAACGGATAAAAATATTTTTAAATGATCTTATCAAGTATATTTAATTCTGGCCTGCCATGTCATTTTCAAACTCCTGTTTAGGTTCCATCAAATCCTGCTAAGCTGTAAAGAACAACCCTCACTAGGCATGATGGTGCATGCCTGTAATCCCAGCACTCTGGGAGGCTGAGGCAAGATGATCACGAGTTCCAGGAATGTGAAGCGTAGAGGCTCTAGGATCAATCCCTAGTATACCATCCCCTCAACAAACATGTCCTACAATTAGTGAAATCTGAATTTCAGAAGTTTGTCTCCCCCTTTCCCTTTCCCTTTGTCAGTAAAATATCCGTGACCCTTAACAATGAACACAAATGCAGTCATCCATCACTATTTGTGACCAATTGGTTCCTGTAATCCCATCAGATATAAGAAATCTGAGGATGGTCTAGTCCCTTATGTAAAATGGTATATCACTTACCTGAATGCATGTATCGCTTAGGGACTAATGACAGCAAAAGTCTGTACACATTCAATACCAACTTGTTTTATCCCAAAAATTTTTATTTTCAGTTGAATCTAGAGAAGGGGAACACAAATATGTATAATAATACTGCAGACTGAAGCAATGAGAATCATCTGAACACCATGTTTTATTGTTACTATTTGTGTGTGTATTTAGTACAGGTTCTCACTACACAGATGAGCCTTGTAGTGATCCTCTTGTTTTCAGCCTCACAAGTGCTATGATTACAGACTCGTGCCACTACACCCAATCTCAGTCACTGCCTCAGGGCATCCTGGGAGTGAGGCCGGCATGGCACACCGGGGATTGAACCCTGGTCCCTACATCTGCCTAAACAGGCACTTTAACCCACTGAGCTATCTGGCCAGCCCTATTCTATTATTATTACCCTAGGAAAACCTATATTTTTTAATATATTAAATACCTCCTACTACATATGTGAAGTCATTAACTCCATTAAGCCAAGTACTGAATACTTGTGTTTTCAAGGCAGGAGTTGAGCCAGGGTCTTGCTTACATAATTCAAATTGACCTTGGGCTTGAACTCGTGGGAGTCCTCCTGCCTCAGCCTTGTCCCTTGCTTGTTGACTGTGTCAATTTCAGCTATTTTCTTTCCAAAGGGTACTGCTCAGTTAACTTTTCTATTAGCTCAGACTTGCAGTTAATAGTCTGAAGTTAACTCAGACTTCACTTAAATCATCCAGTTATTGCAAACCAGCCTGCATATTTATCTGTGTTTAATGTTTATTCTACAATAAAATATAAAATTTACTGTTACAACAGAATGTGCCTATTTTTTTTAAGAACTCTAGAATGCCTCAGTATTTAAAACCAAGGAATTGTGTAGTAGTGGTGCCCTTGAAAAACAGGAAAGAAGCCAAGCATGGTAGCACACACCTGTATTCCCAGCGCTTGGAAGGCTGAGTCCAGAGGATCCATGGGAGTCTGAGATCAGCCCAAACTACAGAGCAAAAGCCTGTGTTTAAAAAACAAAACAAAACATCAGGAAAGAAATAACTCCTTAGTAACAGAGACATTTAAAAGTATGCAGAAGATATACCAGCATTTCATTTCAGCAATTACTACATATTTGTGGCTTTTGAATGTCACCTGGAGGGAAAACAAAGTCAGATGCCTAAATGTAAGTTATAAAATGAAAACAGTCAGATTTTTTTTACATCTGAAGAAATATTTCCAGGAGAATATATAAGCATGTTATTAATCGATTTGCTCTCAAAAAAAGTTGTGAATTTTCAGATGTGTGCTATTTGACTATTATAAATTTCACTAAATATATTAATACTTTCATTCAAATTCTAGTTAATACAGTTTTAACTTATAACTGGTTAATTTTTGCAGCATATGATAAGTTACATATTTCTGCTCAGCTAGACAATGTTTTATCCTCAAAGGAGATAATGTTTATAAAACAAAGTACAGAAATTTGAATTTATAGTCCACAAGGCACACTGATATACATCCTTTGACAAAGGGGGCATTCTCATTTTAGGAGTAAATAATCACAGGGAGGTTAAATGATGCTTGAGGTTCATGCCTACCTGCATCTGCATATTTGAGCTTTCTGATTTCAAATTCTATGTCTCTATGTTCTGAGATTTTCCTGAAATTTTCTAAACTCTTAAGGACAGGTATTTTCCCAAAATTTAAGAATCCTTTTATTGTTTTTGAATACCAGTGAAGACTATACTGTACACACATTAAACAGCATTTCTTCCATAAAAATAAGACTTTGTCCATGTTTAAATCAAGTCAGTCTTTTCTAACTAATGAAAATGTTCGTTTAGAGAATTTTCTTAAAACTTAAAGCATTTCTAGGCCAGGGATATAGCTCAGCAGCATAAGTGCCTGCCTGTCAAGTGCTGTGTCCTGAGTTCCATCCTCAGTACCACAAAAAAGAAAAACTTTAAAGCATGTCACATAATTTGTTAATTTAGACTTTTTAAAGGCTATCATCCAATGGCCCTTTAAGTCTGTCCAGTAACAATAGTGTTCATTTATCACCTGCTAGATAGCACACATCTTTTATCTCAGTCTTCATAGTTGTATAAAGTAGGACTGTAATTGTCCCATTTTACGAGAAAAATGAGAAAAGGGAGGTACAGAGAGGTTTTGGTCTTAAAAGTTGCCTAATCATGGGCTAAAATGAAAATCCTAGTTGTCTATTCCATTACAGCCGCTTCCAAGCTCTCAGGTTCATTTCTACAGAAGACCCATTTTAATTGACCTAACTGGTTGACAGGCATACCTCCTGATCTCCTCTCATTTACCTAACGAGGTGTCTCCAGAGTCTGTGAACACTTTTCTCCTAATGAAAGAGCATTCAAAGGAGACTGCAGAACCTGGTATGGGGGCACACACCTGTAACCCCAGCCCTCGAGGCTGAGGCAGGAGGATCACTGCAAATTCGTGATAAGCCTGGGCTACAAAGTGTGTTCAAAGCCTACCTGAACTGCATAGCAAAACCTTGTCTGAAAAAGACAAAAAAGGAGAATGTACATTTTAGAGACTACTGTGTTTACATAAGAATTGGACATAAATGAATAGAACGATAATTTGATTAGGCTGGATGACTATTGATCAAAATATGTCAAATGCTTGAAATAAAAGCATTAATTATACATAAGTGAGAAGTGTTAACAGTATAAGACTAGATACATGTTTTCCTCTGTGAGCAGTTCACCCTTACTGAACGTGAAAGCCTGTGGAATAAAGAGAATAATAACCTAGCTTCCAACATGTGCTCAGGACCCATTTGTTTTTGTGCATCTTTTTTCAACACCACTTTAAGTTATATCAGCAATAAACATATCTTATTGCATTACGATTTTAATAAGACCTCTGTCCACTGTGACTAAACACTGGATCAAGCAGTACAAGCCTAAACAACTACTGCACCCTTGTAGTAAACGAGTAGATTTACAGGCACATAGGGGCATCTTATGTCTCAAAGCTCAAGGAAAAAGGAATGCCTGTTGAGGTCATTCCATTGGAATTTTCCTTTGGTCATTTAATGCCTCTTGTTTAAATTTATCTCTCAGGACAAGAAAACCAACTAATTTCATTATGGAACAGAAAATCAGTTTCTAAGACCAAAATCTTTTCTGATTTTAATACCTATGAAACAGATTTTTAAATATATGCAAGCTAAATTGGAATTGGAAGTTCCTAATAAAATTCTGTTAGCATGATCACAGAAATTTAAAGGTATAACTGGGCATGTTGGCACACACATGCAATCCCAGTATTTAGGAGACTGAGGCAGGAGGATTGCTGTGAGTTGGACGCCAGCCTGGATTACAGAGCAAGACCCTGTCTCAAAAACACAAAACCAAACAACAAAACTTTAAAGATGAGAATACATTTTGCATATGAACAGTATTTTTAAAATGTTTCTATGAGAATGATAATTTAAAATGATTAAAGTATAAATGCTGCAATTTCATGGAAAATTGTAAAATGAGATTGGAGGAACACATCAAAATTTGTTTTATTGTGTGCTATATATGTCAAATTCAAGAAAATTAAATACATGATTGACTCAGCCTTTTAGCTGAATTAAATATAAAGTTAATTGCAAAGATTCCACCAAAGCTTTCTGTCAAAATCTGGAAGAGAAAATCCACATGTGTGATTTTGATTTTAATTTTTATTAGTACATGTTCACAGTACATGATGATCACATTTATTGTGGGAAGATGGTACCTGCTCATGACACGTCTTAATTTTCTTTACTTTTTCTTCCCCTCCTCAACTCCCCAACCCCTTGAGTGCTTTCTTGCCCTAGTAATTTACATTTGGGGGTAGAGACTACATTGTAACTCCAAATAAATGGTGAGACCTTCATGTCTTGGAAGAATTTCCTTTTCTTTTTTTTTTTTTTTATGTATTTAATACAGGGTCTACAGAGTCTCACTACACAGATTGAACTCATAATGATCCTCCTGTTTTCAGCCATCCAAGCCCTGCGATTAAAGGTGTGCACTACCATGCCCAGTGTCATTCGCTATCTCAGTGCACCCCAGGGGCAAGGACAGCATGCCAGGCCGGGGATGGAAAAATTTCTTGACTCAAGTCATAACTAACATACAAATGTAGTTATTAAATTACAACTATTTGTTAAGTTACAACTGTCAATGTATATTATCAATAAAATGAGAGAAATACTGTTATACAACGTGTTGATCCCAAATTATTTGATCAATAAAAATGAGTTTTGAAAGAAGTACTTCCATTTAAAACAGCAAAATTTGGTTTTGTCCAGTGTACAACAGAACCTTAAGAAGTACTTATAAAGGAGTACATCAACAAATCCTATGTTATGCAGTAACATCAACAAAATTTATCATATGAACTACTGGAATTTTCAATGTTTCTGAAAAACATTACAATTGAAAATCACAGCATTGGAAAACAAGGTCATTGTCAATGCTTTGGTCAAAGGCAACTGATGGAAGTTAAGTTTACTTACTTGTTCTTTATTTGATATGTGGAAAATTCTCCTTGCCCAATTTATGCTTGTAACAGTTTGCTGACTACTCTTTTAGGGGATATCATCTCAAGACCTTTTCTCTCTTTCTTTTAATTTAATTTTATTTATTTATTTATTTGGCTGGTTCAGCCCACCCTGAGGGTGGGGCTGGTGCAACATGTGGTACCTAGAATGGAACCATGGCCCCCTGCACCTAAGATTGCGTAAGCAGGCCCTTCAGACTGCAGAGCTATCTCGCCAGCCTCTCTTTCTTTTAGTTTTAGTATGAAGCAAAATTTAGTGAAAATAACAAGGTAGGAGGTGAACTTGTATCTTTTCTGATAGCTTTGCACTTGTCGACCTACAGGCAGTACAGTAGATCTTATGTTCACGGTAGAACTGGAGTCCTTAGCTTTCGTGGATTCTGGAAATGTGTTCTTTATATGGTGACCTAAGGATATGGAGAACTTAGATGTTTTCCAGTCAAGACAAGTTCCAGAACTATCTTCTGTACTTACCTGGCAGGGGTGACACCATGATCACAAAGGTGGTTTTCCCAGGGAGAGGCTCGTCTGTTGCACTCCGGATGTGGTAACCCTAAGATTTCCCCAAATGTGGGAATCTTGACTGCATAATTTATGTAGTGAGGGACTGCATTCACACTTTGCCCTAAGGGGGGAAAAAAACTTCTAAGAAACTTAGTTGATGATTCTGGGCATAACTTGTCACAGAGCTCATACAAAGCCTACAATGAATAATTGCAGATATGATCCATATCAAAAATTTGTCTTAGTATATCTAAAATATCTGCTAGCTGTCTATCATTCCAAACTTTAATTTTGGAGTGTTAATATCAAGCAGAAATGAAATTTCTGTTACTATTTTGCATTTCTCCCCACATGAAATATTTTTTTCTCTTGCTATGACTGTTAGCACAATAAGAACCACTTTATGTTATACAGCTAAGATTAGAAGAAATTACCTTGCTGATTATAATGAATATATTTTCAAAATTATGTAGTTGGTATTTAGTATAGTACATAAGTGTCCTATAAATGCTTTCTTATGATAATGCTTCAATAGCTGAAGTATATTTCACTACTAATTGAATGAAAGTAGGACTTATTTATGCTGCCAATAGGAAGAAGAGGAAGATTTTGGCCCCAGAGTCTTTCAGCTCTGTGGAATCTTAAGAGGATGCAAATCATTACTTCCTCCCAGGTCTGCATTATTACAGTGTCCAAAGAGAATATTAGCCTTTGGCATTGTTTTCAGTGATTCCCATAAGATGTTCATATGGCATTCATCTTATTACTAGTTGTAAAAAATAGCTCATTGAAGACTTAGGCCTTGATTTATTTACAAGTGGTTTTGATTTATAAGTCAAGTCTTTTGAATGCTAAATAGATTTTATAAGAGATAGTAGTCCCCACCCTTCCTTCACTTTTCCTTCCCATTCGCTGCCTCACCTTACTCCTTTTTCTGCTCTCAATTCCCTTACTATAACTGAGAAATTGAAATTACAACTGTCTTACCTTTATACAAACCCCCAAATAGTAACTTTTTCTTCTTTGTGATGTGCCACAGTAGTCAACTAGTTTGCTAATTTGTTCATTCTAAGTATATGAAGAGTTACATTTTATTAACAGTACTGCTATAAAAATATATGGAATATAAAAAATATATATTTATTTATTGCAGTAATAAGAGACATCCCACTGAACTACATTCCCATTCCCTACATTCCCAGCTACTTCCCCGCCTCTTTTTTTTTGAGACTGGATCTTCCTGGGCTCCAACTTGTGATCCTCCTTCCTCACCCTCCCAGGATACCAGGGTGCTACTGTGTAGGTCACTGTGTACATCTAATTTTTATTTAAAAAATATTTCATAAATACATATTAACAATGGCTGGTCTCATCTGAATCATAGTTCAGGTATTTTTTCCTTTACTAAGTTAAAATCGGTTTTTCCTTGCAAAGTAAATAGAACTAGCCAAAAGTACATAATTGGAAGGCTGGCCAGATAGCTCAGTGGATTAAAGTACCTGCTTAGTCAGAGGCAGGGACTTGGGTTTGATCCCCTGCATGCCGTGCCAGCCCTGCCCCTGGGGCATGCTGAGACTGCTATTGCAACTGTGCATGGTGGCACACACCTGTAATCCCAGTGCTTGGGAGGCTGAGAACAGGAGGATCATTATGAGTCCAGTCTGTGTAGTGAGACCCTGTAAGCCCTGTACTAAATACCACCCCCAAAAGGACATAATTGATAGGCTATTACGTTGATAAAAACCAGAAGATGAGAGATGTCGGATTTTGTACTCCGTAGAAAAACTGAATAGTAGAGATAAGATTGACTCAACTTTGTGTCATTAATCAGATATCTACTGGTTGTACATTAGGAAACACTTCCTTGTGCAGGCTTTTTTTCTTCTTTTCATTTTATGTATGAACAGAGCATGAAAGGAGATTCTGATCCTTCCCAAATGTTTATTTGCATAAACTTATTGTAAATGGGACAAGTGGAAAGCCGTGGGAGAACAATTTGGTTCACATTTCATGAAAGGCATTTTTCCTCCACGTTGAAGATAATCAGACTAAAAATTAATTGTGACCATTCTTAATCCATCAATTGTATGTAGGCATGATACAGATCTTTGGAAATTAAGTAGGAATAGTTTTAATGTGAAATTATGGCAACACTATGGTTTAGGAACCACGATGGCAAGGCACACATTCACTGGGGAATGAGTCCATGTTAGTGCCTGATACAATCTAAAAGTGCGGTTATGGCTTCATAAACAATTCTAAGTATGAGTTCTGTTAGCTAAGTTTGCTGAGCAGATCTGAGTGGTGGTATATTCCTAGCACTCAGAGGCTGAGGCATGAGTTCAAGGCCAGCCTGAGCAACAGTTCAAGGCCAGCCTGAACTGCGCGTTAAGACACTGCCTCAAAACAACCCATCAAAACAAATAAATTTTATCTTGAGCTTTTACTGTTTATTTGTTGATGACAGATGTGGAGAAGTAGAAAACTCCACCAAAAAGATTATGTTTATGGTGTTACTAAATTTAACACTATTACTAATCATGGGAGGAGAATTTATAAAACTTCATAGAAAGTAGGTAAAATAAAGACATACTAAAGGATTACTTGATACCTGTTTATCATAATAGCAAACAACCATACAAATAATGAAACCATGTCCTTCATATATTTAGAATTTAGCAAGTTTATTCCATGTGTAAGTCACGTCATTGATTAGGTTGTGCAAATTAGCCTCCGTCTTGCGATCCTTCTGCTTCAGTCTCCCAGAGAGATAGGATTGCAGGCATGTACTGCCACACCCACATCATTCATTATATAGTGACAGAATGTTCTATAAGGAAAAAATAGTTTATATTTTAAAATAACCTGTTAAATCATGGGCTCCAGAAGCACTAAACTAAAGTTTTGTAAACATAAGCTTAAACTCCATTCTCAACAGAGACAATTTAAAAAATTTAAACTCACTTGTCCTGTTCAAGAAAGACCCTTTCTCATTGACTTGGCCATGACAGTCCTCAGGCTGGAAGAGGACACACATTCAGTGCCATTTGGAGCTGCTTTCAGATATGACCACCCCCTCATCTGTATGTGAGTTTCCTGTGGGCAGCTTACATTCTCATGCCACTGTAGTTTTAATGAGGTCTCTCTATACACAGGCCTTTACCAAGGACTCCCTTTTAATTCAGAACAGAAATGGCAGCCTGTGCCTACGTACCTTGTGAAAGTGATTCTACAATGATTGCTCCTATATGTTTCTGTAGAATATAGTACGTTTATGCGACCAACACACATCTGGAATAATTGGGCCACCAATGAACAGATACCAGAGGCAAGGCAGTGGGTCAGTTGCAGAACGACTGTTTGATTCAGGAAACTGAGGTAAGGTCCAGACCCATTCAGAGGCTGAATTTAAAATCAACAAAGCTGAGCACAGTAGCACAGGGAATAATGCCCGTACTCTGGGAGGCTGAGGCAGGAGCATTGCAAATTGGATCCCAGCCTGGGCAACTGAGCAACTTAATGGAACCCCAAGAGGGCTAGGAATGTAGGTTAGTGTGAAGGCTCTGCATTCAGACCCAAAGCACTGCTCTTCCCCAAAATCCACTAAGCACAGTCAGGTGTCTACAGTTGGTTGGAAAGCAGCCAGGCCAAGTCTCTAAGAGAATAAGCAGCCCACCATGGCCAACTGTCTTTGAATTTTAAAGGCCCAGCCTTTGTCTCTCATGTATCCTCTAATGTTTGCTTATTACTTTGGGGCACAGACACATCTTCAAACAAAACTCT
The DNA here is from genome assembly GCA_002564305.1 of Octomys mimax. Lineage (NCBI taxonomy): Eukaryota > Metazoa > Chordata > Mammalia > Rodentia > Octodontidae > Octomys > Octomys mimax. The sequence goes on from NDGM011113064.1 coordinate 20,194, forward strand.
GCATGCAGCGCCTGGACTTCTGAATATCTCATGTAACTGTGGTCTTCCACTGAGGCCTAAGCCAATTTCCTAATGACCATGACCCTGATTCCTGGTGGTTGGTTTGAATGTGATATGGTCAACTCTACAAGATGGTAATAAATAATGTAAAAACCATGCATCTAAATTCTTACCTGAAATTATCCCGTAATTTTTCATAAATTGTTTAATCTGTTATTTCCAAAAGCAGATTTTGGTTTTATTGATTATCTATATTTTTATTTTTCTTACTTAACTTTCTCTGTTAATT
>NDGM011113076.1:0-24823 GCA_002564305.1 Octomys mimax
CTCTCTCTCTCTCTCTCTCTCTCTCTGTGTGTGTGTGTGTGTGTGTGTGTGTATGTGTGTGTGTGTATTCCCACTCCCATCCCCAGCCAGGACACCATTCCAAGGCATTTAATGTTATTCTTTTATGTGTCTGTCCGTAAAGAGGGACAGGTGGCTTTGTGTGCCTGCGTTTGAATCTGGGAGACAGCCTCATGCTTTACCATCCGTCCTCTTTTTCCCATGATTTTAAGACCGACTTGTCTGAATTGCTATGTGGATGTCCCATCACTGCATCAAAGCTGCATGGTGTGCCCTGACTCCTGTCCTAGGTTCAGGTCCCTGATGACATCTAGCTCTCCATCTCTGCAACTCCTGTCCATTTCCCACCCCAGGGCCTGTGTGAGACTCGGGCATATCCATGGAGAAGCAGGACTGGTAGCAGTAGGAGGCGCAGCCACATCATCCGTCCACAGCCGAGCATTGCGCCCCACAGTGGCTGTGCTGTCCACATCCCCTCCCCCAGGTCACCCCAGTTTGCTATTCCCTGCCATCTCTACTGATGCTAGGCACCATCCAGCTCCCTCAGTCATTCCGAAATGGGTACATAAAATTACACCCCTTCGTTGAATGCTTTGCATTTTTCCAATAACCACTACGCATGAGCATAGACCCATTCTCTTTAAGTTGCCTCTCTTATAATTTGCCTTTAACAAGTTTCTATGGAGATTGCTACCTCCTACTGGTAGACTTTTAAGACTTCATTGTGCATTGCAGATATTGGTCCCTTCGCTCTTTTGTGAACAGCTTGATGGAGAGATCACTCCCATACCTTACGGTTCATACATGTTGGCAGGTGCTCATGACACTGGGTGTTATCCAAATATGTGTGTAACCATTGCTAGTCAATTCTAGAACATTATTGTCACCTCACAAAGAAAGCCCAGCCCAGCTATTCTCACCCTATCTCTCCGATTCACCTGCTCTATAGATTTACCTATTCTGGGGATTTCACATAAATGGAATCATATGCAATGTGACCTTTCTGAACAAACTTTTCGATCTCACATATTAATTTAGAAGTTCATCCATATGCTAGTTGATATCAGTAACTCCTTTCATCATATACATCCACCATAATTTCTTTATCCATTTAACAGGTGATAAACTGATTTTTTCCACCTTCTAGCAATTGTCAATAACACTGCTATAAACATTGTCATAAAAGCTTCTGTGGGAACATATGTTTTTGTTTGCCTTGGGTATTTACTTAGGTGTGGAATTGCTGGGTCATATGGAGAGTGTGTTTAGTCATTTGAGAAATTCCCAGTTTTCCAAGGTGCCTGCCTCACATCACGTCGTCCCCAGCGGGCTGGGAGCTGAAGTCCCCTACACCACTGCTATTATACTAAGCTCTCGCTCGAGTCATCCTGATGGGTGAAAATGGTGACTCCTTGGCTTTTGATACATGCTTATTTTTCTTTTGACACATAGCAATCGAATCTGTTTGGGAGCACAGTGTGAGGTCTCAGTGCGTGTGTAGGACGCGTGATGACGAGGGACCGAAGCACGTCCACCAGTGCAGACAGTGGAGCTCCTCTGGGCTGAGAAATTCTGTCATTCACTGCAACTTGGGTGGAACTGAAGGACATTATAGTACATGAAATAAACCAGGTACAGGAAGACAAATGCTTCATGGTCTCACTGAGACAGGGCAGCTGAAATGTTGATCTTACAGAAGTGGAGGATAGAACCGTGATTAGCGAGCAGGACAGTGCACTACAGGGTGGAGAAGAGATGGCTCATCGGTGCAGTGGTGCCGTTGGATAAGAGGATAAGTGCTAATGCTCTGTATCAGAGTTGGAAAGCTATAGTGATGGTAATTCATTGAATATTTCGAAATATGTAGAGAAAGTTTGGAATGTTCTTATTGTTGGTTTGATTTTCTTTTTTTTTTCTTTTCTTTTTTTGTATTTTAGGGAAGGGTCTACAAGATGTTCAGGGTCTCACTACTAGATCAGACTCGTAGTGATCCGCCTGTTTTCAGCCTCCCAAGAGCTGGGATTACAGGCACACACCAGCACGCCCAGTCTCAATTGCCAAATTCAGCATGTGGGGGGTGGGGGCGCTGGCACGGCAGGCCCAGGGATTGGCCCCCTTGCCCCTGCACCTGCTTGCAGGAGCTTTAATCCACTGAGCTATTTGGTTGGTCCTTGATTTTCATTTCCCTAGTGACAAATGATGTTCAACATCTTTTTCATGTTAACCACTTCTGTTTTCCCCAAGGAATGTCTGCTCAAATCCTTTGCCCTATGTGTGGGGTGGGCAGGGGTGCTGGAGATTAAAGCCAGGGCCCTGCACTTGTTAGGCAACTGCCCTGCCACCGAACCACACCCTCAGTCCATATTTTAATTGGACTCTCTTTGTATTATTGAGTTGTAAGTTCTTAATATAGCCTAGATACAATTTCCTTACTAGTTTTGCAATTTGCAAATATTTTCTTCCATCCTGACTATTGTCTTTTTACTTTCTTGATGATTTTCTTCCAATTAAAGCAGTTCTCCATACTTAAGATGCCCAATTTATGTATTTTTTTCTTTAGCTTTTTGTGTGTCGGGGTCACATCTAAGATGCCCTTGCCAAACCCAAGACGATGATTCATTCTTCTGTTTTCTTCTAAGAAATGTTTGTAGCTCTGACATGTAGGTCTTTGATCTATTTAAGCCCAAAGTTATGTGCGGTGTGAGGTAGGGGCCAACTCTCATCATTCTGCATGTGGCCCTTTCACTTTAATCTTTGCCAGTGTCTTCTCTTAGTGTGCTGCAAGGCCAGTAAGACTGTCCTTTGGGGAACAAAGGTAGACCCAACGTCTCAAAATGAGTGCTCCTGGAGCTGTCTTCTCCTCTGAACCCCATCAGCTCCCCACAGGGTGGGTGAGACTGTAACTGAGAACTCCTAAATCTCAAACCTTAGTGCCATTAAAGATGAAAGAAGTAGGACTTCATTTTTATTGCGGCAATCGCCATCTTAGCTTGAAAGTTAATCCCCTTCCTAATGACAGCCAAGGCCTTCTAGAATTGCAAGCTGTCTGTGGAGCTCACTAATTGTTTCATTCCAATAAACACTGAAATAACTGGCAATGCAAACAGCAAAAAGGGGACTGTGGGGAATAAAAAAATCTATGCAATTGCAACATAAGAAGCGATACTTCTGCAATGACAGCCTTGGTGACCAAGGTGACAATGAACTCTTGGTTCTTCCAGGCCACAAACTTTCTGACTCTTTTCTGACCAGGAGCTCCCAGCTTCTCCCCATTCACTCCTCCCCAGCCCCTCTAATCTTTCCCCCTCTGCAGAGGCGCCTCCTGCTCCCAGTGTCCCTTCCCCTTCTAGCTCCCTGCCACAGCCTAAGCCACCCTGGCCAGAATTCTCCCACCTGCATCCTCCTTGCTCTCTCATTCCTGCCCTAGTCCCAGAGATGGAGAAAAAGATTTCTTCCAGAGCCACAGCTCAGTGGCCTCTCTCTCCCCAGTACCCCATCTCTGGCTACCTGGTCCTGTATGGGTCAAAGTCTATGTTTTGCTGTGGCTCTCAGTCCCTATCAGCCCCTGCCTTGACCCACAAGTCTACCTCCGGTACTAATACCAGCTAGTAAATTTCCCCTCATCCATATAGCTGCCCCTGAAACATGACACCCATGCGAGCAGACCATAGCATTGCCTGGCTTCTAAGAGAAAGCCAAGAAAGTCAATTCTCGTGGAAGACAGCACTAGGACAACAGAAATCAGAGGGAATCAGACAGGACACACATGCTGCACATGCCCACACCCCTGATGTGGGGAAACCCCTGAGCCGCAGTCCCCACCTTGACCCGCCTATACCTCAACCTGCCCCACCCTGCAGGGCGAGGTCAAATACCTTCAAGGAGTCAGGGATCAGTGCCCAGCTGAGAGCCAGCAGGAGGTGAGCAGAGCAGAGCGCACAGGTATGCTGGGAGGGACACAAGAGGGGGCTTCGGGGGAAGGGGAGAGCAGGGGGACGGGTGGAGTGGGGGGGAGCAGGAGGAGCAGACACTGAGCGAGGGGGTCACGGAGGGCAAAAGCCCAGAGCCAGAGGAATAAGGCTCCAGGCTGCTCTGGAGTGAGACAGGAAGGTGCCAAGGAGGTGGATGAGGAGGAACGCGAATGCTTCCCCCTCGCAGCATGGGGGGCGAGTGGTAGTGGCTCCGTGACCACCGTCCACCCTGCTGCTGCCCACGCGGATGCAGGAACAGAGGCTTCCCCTAAGAAAGGAAAACGTAGCTTCTGCATCTCCCTCCTTCGTGGCAAAGCAGAAAGAAACCTGGGGATGAGAAGTTGTAAAATAAGGAGCTCCAGCCCCGAAATGACATAGTGACTCCCTCAGTGCTTACTATGAAGGAAGAACAGCCATCTGAAAATGCTGCATAGTACAGGAGCCCAGCCATATGATATTCTGGAAAAGGCAAAATTGTGGAGAAAGTAAAGGGTCAGTGGTCGGCAGTGGTTGGGGAGGGAGAGATGAATAAACACAGTACAGATTTTTGGGACAGAGACTATTCCCCGTGATACTGAAGCAATGAACACGTGTTGTTCTGCCTTTCTCAAAACCCACTGAAAGCACAGAGCACCAATGTAAACTATGAACTAGTGCAAACTGTGGACTCGGGGATAGCAATGCTTTGCTGGTGGCTCATGGATCAGAGCGCACGTTCCTATCTGGTGGATGCTGACGGTGGGAAAGGCTAGAGTGGAAAGAAGGGACAGGGGATACGTGGGGGCTGCCTGGGATTTCTGCTTCACTATGAACCCCAACCTGCTCTTTAAAATGAGCCGATATTTAAGCTGTTAGGTCAGGAATTTGCCCAAGCAATGGAAAGGTGACCAGTACAGAAAACTAGTACCAGAGACGTGAGGTCATTGTTGTCACTATAGCTGGCCATATGACTCAGTAGCCTTTGCCACTGGCTTGCTTAAGAAGTTAGAAAGACATAGAGATAAAGGCTAGAGAGGCCCAAGAGTCTTACTGTAAGCAGAGTGGGACAGGCGATTGCGGTGGGGGCTCAAAGGCCGGGACACGGGAATGTGAGCCACAAAGTGTTCTTCTGAAATATTAGAAGAGAACAAAGACTCGGAGAAACAGACTACAGGCCAGTAGGGTTATATTCTGGCAAAGAGTTTTCTACATTTTTTTCTGTGTCATAAAACTTTGTGCAAGCCTGAGTTAAAGGGTACCAGACTAACCCGGCAGAGGAACGATAAACCCGTGGCACAATATTCAGGCCGCGGCACAGGTCCTGCTGACTACTTTTAGTCGAATTTACAGTGAGAATTGGTAAGAAGAAAGAAAAAAGCTGAGCTAAAAAAATTGGAAAATTTGCAATCTGGCCGGGAAAAAAACAGGTATAAATTTGGAACTGGGGAGAATGCAATTTCAGAAGAGCCCGATGCCATTAAAAAGAAACCAAGCACATTGCCACAGGACCGCAGGAAAGATGCCTGAAGGGCTTTTCAGTAATTGGTTAGACTTCATTCATTTAAGCAAGAGTATAAAAGTGTAAAGTTGTTTAAAAGACTTTGCTTTGAGAAGAGAGCCTTGGGGCACCCCGCACACTCAGGGCTGCCTAGGGAAGCATTGCTCCAAATTCAGCCGGCCACCCACCCAGAGGCCACCGCAGCTGGGGGCCAAGGGGGCCTGGCTCCTTCTTGTGCCACCAATGCAGTAGCCTTAGCATCGTACATGCGTGTGAAGCTGGGTTTGCAAGCCTGAAGCATGCATGAGTTGTGAGGTTGTGGGGGCCTCCACTCAGATTTCAGAGGAAGTTCTGAGAATTCAGGGTCAGAGTCCCCGCAGAGCGCCCCTCAAAGGGTGACTGCGTGGACTGTGGAAGCAAAGCTGAAGACTTCAGAATGTTAGAGACACCAGGAATGTGGAATGTTTACTGAGGAAAGCTGCAGGTAGTAAGTGCAGCCAGCCCAGGAAAGAAGACTTGTGGGCTGGCTGCATCTGGTAAGGTGCTAAGAGTGAGGCCGCGCAGGCCCAGTGGACCTCACATCTCACCACCTTATGTCCTGATGCAGACATGAAGCTACAGGACTTAATGTATTCCCTGCTGGGTTTTGTTCTTGATTCGGTCTTATTCTATTTTATTTACCCTATTCATCCCTTCTGGAATGGGAATATTTACCCTGTGCTATTGTATCTTCAGAGGATGTAACTTGATGTTTGCATTTTAGAGGAGTTCATAGACAAAGAGTTTGCCTTGAATCTCAGAGAAGACTTTGGACTTGGACTTTTGAAGAATGTTGGAAATGTTAAGACTTGGTTGGAGTGAGGCATGTGTATCAGATTAGTGAAGCACACTCGGGGGTGTGTCTGGGTGGATCATGAAGGCATAACCCTGGAGCCTACATTTGGTCCCACTCACCCTCCTCTCCCAGTGTTCCCTTGCCTCTCAGAGGTCATTGGACAGCTATCCTCTACCACACCTTCCCGGCATGACGTTTCTGCCTTGGACTGAGTCAACCATGGACTGAACCCTTTGAAGCTGTAAGCCAAAACCAACCTCTCCTCCTTCAAGTTGGTAGCAGGCAGTTTGTCACAGGAGCAGGAAGGTAACTAACAGAGATCTGGATAGTAGATCCAGAGCTCAGCTCAGACCCCCTTGCTGGCTCCAGTTCATCAGCAGTCCCTGCTTCTCCTGCTGAGGCTGGGCCCAGAAAGCACAACAGCATGTGTGCCCTGGCCCTGCCTACCAGGTCCAGAGAGACAAGAGAGGTCACCAGAAGAAAGTTCTCAGGGTGGGCCATATTCCTAGATCAAAACTAAAACCATGTAAGAGTCGAGGTGTGCAGACTGGGAAGGCAGAGAAAGAGACTTTGACCCACCAAGGTCAAGAGGCCCCAAAACAGGAGAGCTGTGGCTCCCAGGAGTCCACCAGCTCAGCAAGCCCAGAAAACATCTTCCACTAATCTTCAGCTCCAGAAATGCTCACTAATGGACAGGTTAAATGCCAACATGCTAAGGGGACACTGAGCAAGAAAGTGAGCTATGTTAGCTCAGACCCAAGCCAGAAAGGGCCTTGGAAGGTGTCTCGGTTACTCTTCTGTAATCGCTGGGACAAAATACCTGACATGCAAAATGAAGGAAGGAAAGGTTTATTTAGCTCAGTTAGTGGAGGTTTCAGTCCACACTCAGCTGGATCCAAGGCAGGGTGGCACATGGCACAGAGCAGCTGTTCATGGTGGCAGCAAAGAACAAAGGGAGGAGCAGCAGCTGTGGCTTCTTAGCCAGACTCTCTCCCACACTGTAATGCAGGTTTCCTGCACCAGGGCGAAGGTGTAGCACGCACACCTGCAATCCCAGCATTCGACCAAAGTCAGTCACAAACTCCAGAAGCTGCCCCATGACTACAGGAAGCTTTGGGGGGTGCAGACACAACTAGGTACAAATATTAACAGTGGGGTAGAGTTTCAACCAACTTTGAAAGGAAGCACAATATATGAACTTGGCATAGAAGAGATACCATGAAAGTGTAGCTGCTCTGGAGGGAATGATCAGGCCTCGAAGAGAAGAGATGTGTTTCCAACATTTTGACTCAGTCTGGGACACACAAAACACATCTCCCAAAAAGTAATCCACAAAGCTCAGGCTCTTCTCTGCCCAGAGCCTTTGTAGTGCTGTTTCATCCAGCACTGCATTTGCTTACCCCTGATTTCAACTGTGCAGTCAGAACTGAGTTCTTAAGGGCAGCACACCTCAAGTCCCAGAGTCTAAAGCTGCCTCCCCCCCAGGCCTTGGGCACCTGCAGAAAGCTGGACAAGGCAGACCTCTGAGACCCACTCTGTGCCTCTGTCTTCTCCAGGATTTTCCCCAGAGGTACTGATTTGGGAAATGAAAGACAATTACCTATGAAAACAAGGTCCTTTATGAGTTCTCCTACCTATCTATAGATCCAGCTCAAATATGGTCCTGTCTCAGTTACTCTTCTCTCATTCCTGGGACAAATACCCAGCACCCTAAATGAAGGAAGGAAAGGTTTATTTAGCTCACAGTTGCTGGAGGTTTCAGTCCATACCTGGCTGGCTCCAAGGCAGAGCAGCACATAGCAGAGAGCAACCTTTCATGGCGGTAGCAAAGAGCAAGAAAGCAAAGGGAGTGGCAGCAGCTCAGTCAGCTAGCGAGGCTCTCTCCCCTCCTGACACTGTAATGCAAATTACCTGCCCCATCCACAGGTGGTGCAAGATCCACACCCACCATAATCAATCATGAACTCCAGAAGCCACCCCATGACAGCATGAGGCTTTGGAGGGACAACTTGACACAAACTATAACAGGTCTTGATCGTGGGCCTCACCTGTGAGAGGTAAGAAGCATAGTTAGGGAGCCAGAGCAAGGTTTCAAGGTCAAAGGGTACCCTAGGAAGTCAGTGACAACAGTGAGGGGAGCTCCTCCATTGAGAAATGTCATGGTGAGGAGCAGGGCCCCAGAAGCATTGAGGAGAACAGCTGTAGGCCTGAGAAACCAGGACTGGAAGTTAGCAGTGGCCAGCTGCTGCAGCACCCTGTGCAAGGACAGGGACCTAGACACTGAAGGCTTTGGTGAGTGGCCCCGCCTCAGGCACAAGGAGGACAGAGTGGCAGTCCCCAGCCCTGCCAGCATCGTGCAGCTCTGCCCTCAGATACCCACATAAGATCTTACTGGTAGCCTGACCACGCCCTCCTCCCAAAAGGAAAAGGGGAGGAGCGCCAGCCTGTATCGTGACCTGGGGTAACCCCAGTGCTGCCCGGTATGCCATTATGGCCTTGGATTTCCAAGAGACTGTCACTCAAGTATGCACTGGAGAGGGCAGAGAAGGCCAGGCAGGTCCCGGAACCTCCTCCTGTGGAGTCAGTATTGACCAGGCTGGATGACCTGGGCAATAACCAGGATGCACCTTAAAGAGAAGGGCAGAGCCAAGCGTGGTGGCACTCGCCTATAATCTCAGCACTTGGGAAGCTGAGGCAAGAAGATCACCCTAAATTAGAGGCCAGTCTGGGCTGCAAAGTGAGTTCAAGAGCAACCTGAGCTACATAGCAACGCCCTGTCTCAAAACATGAAGGGAGAGAGAGAAAAAAAACAGAGAGACAGAGAGACAGAGAAACAGAGAGACAGACAGAGACAGAGGGAGGAAGGGAGAGAGAGCACTCTGAGAGTAAAACTTGAACCCAATCTGGACAGTGCAGTAACTAAGCAGAGCCCTGTCTCACAATATGAAATTCACAAATGACTGGGAATAGAGCAGAGGCTCTAGGTTCGATCCATGTTTGGGGGACAGAGACAGACAGACAGACAGACAGACAGAGCTGACACATCATGTATATATACATGTGGGTGTCCCGTACGACCCAAATGCCTTCTATTTCCTCTTCAGCTGCCTGTTCTCAACAACTCCAGAGATAGGAGAGATCCAGGAGACAGGTGCTTCCCTTCCTATTTTCATTGCACAGTTCAGAAGTGAAGATCCAGAGACTTTCAGCAACACACCCAGGGTCGCACAGCTGGTCCCAGGGCTCACACTCAGCCAGCCCGTCTCCAGAGCTGACCCCTTGAACTTCTACTCTAAATTTCAAAATCGGGCTCCCAAAAAGCATTCTGCCACGCTGAAGGGTAGTTTTGCCATGGGACAGATCTGTCCACCTGCAGGACACACTGAATACTCTGTGGCCATGGGAGGGCAGGGCCCCGGGCCTGCTGGGGCTGTGGTAGCCCAATTTGAGAAGCGAGCTCCCCGCTAAGATACCATCCGCACAGGGTAAGAAGAGAGAGCACACGGATCTAGGTGAGAAAGTCCACAAAGCTCTAGAGGACTGCAGATGTGAGGGAGAGCAGAATGAACATCAGGGGACACCCAGGTTGGGCCATGTGGCCCCGGGGCTGATGTGTGGGCGCCCGGTTACCCCAGCTATCCCCCGCTTGGGAGGCTGAGGAGCCTGGTGATCCCCGGTGCAAGCCTGAAGCAAACCCATTTCTCTCCATTAAATACCTCAGCCCTCTGCTCTGCTCCATTCCACAGCAATGGGGCGAGAGAGCTGGGCCCTGGGCTGGGCCCTGGCCGCCATCGTGGCTCTGCAGATGGTGACCACAGAGCGGCTGCCGCGGACGCTGCCCAGAGAGGCCCAGCTGTTCGCAGACCTCAGTGCCCAGGAGCTGAAGGCGGTGCGCAGCTTCCTCCAGTCCCGCCAGGAGCTGGGGCTGCAGTCCTCGGAGACCCCGGCCCTGGCCAAGAACTCCGTGTTTCTCATTGAGTCGTTGCTGCCCAAGAAGCAGCATGTGCTGAGATTTCTGGACACGGGAAGGAGGCCTCCTGCACGGGAAGCCCGAGCCATCATCTTCTTTGGGGCCCAGGAGCACCCCAATATCACTGAGTTTGCTGTGGGGCCCCTACCCCAGCCCTCCTACATGCGAGTACTGTCCCCGAGGCTGAGGCACCAGCCCTCCTGGGCTTCCAGGCCCATCACCGCAATAGAGTACAGCTTCCTCTTCCGCACCCTGGCAGAGGCCACCAAGCCCCTGCATCAGTTCTTCCTGGATACCACGGGCTTCTCATTCCAAGACTGTGGCACCCGGTGCCTGACCTTCACCGACGTGAGCCCCCGGGGGCTGGCCTCTGGCCAGCGCCGCAGCTGGATTATTTTACAGCGCCACGTAGAAGGCTATTTCTTGCACCCCACCGGGCTAGAGCTCCTGGTGGACCATGGGAGCTTGAATGACCAGTGCTGGACGGTGGAGCAGGTCTGGTATAACGGGAAGTTCTACAAGAGCCCAGGAGAGCTGGCACAGAAGTATGCGAATGGGGAGGTGGACGCTGTGATCCTTGAGGGACCCCTGCCCAAGGGCCAGGGCGCTGCAAGCCCAGAGGATCCACCCTTGTTTTCCTCCTACAAGCACCGCGGGGACTTCCCCACCCCCAGCCACAAACCCGGCCCCCGCCTGGTCCAGCCCCATGGCCCTCGCTACAGGCTGGAGGGAAACACCGTGCTCTATGGGGGCTGGAGCTTTGCCTTCCGTATGCGCTCCTCCTCCGGACTGCAGGTCCTGAACGTGCACTTTGCGGGTGAGCGTATCGCGTATGAGGTCAGCATTCAAGAGGCTGTGGCACTGTATGGAGGACACACACCCGCAGGCATGCAGACCAAGTACATCGACTTGGGCTGGGGCCTGGGCAGTGTCTCCCACGAGCTAGCCCCTGGCATCGACTGCCCAGAAACGGCCACCTTCCTGGACACCTTCCACTACTATGACGTTGATGACCCTGTCCTCTATCCCCGAGCCCTCTGTCTCTTTGAGATGCCCACTGGCGTGCCACTTCGGCGACACTTTAACTCCAACTTCAGTGGTGGCTTCAACTTCTACGCAGGGCTGAAGGGTCACGTGCTGGTGCTACGGACAACCTCGACGGTCTACAATTACGATTACATTTGGGACTTCATCTTCCATCCAAATGGGGTGATGGAAACCAAGATGCACGCCACAGGCTACGTCCACGCCACTTTCTACACCCCTGAGGGGCAGCGCTACGGCACTCGCCTACATACCCACCTGCTCGGGAACATGCACACCCACCTGGTGCATTACCGCGTCGACATGGATGTGGCAGGTAGGACTCAGAATAGGGCCTCTGGGTCACTTCAGCCACCCCAGCTACTTCTCACCTGATATGGGCCAAGGTAGGAAGCTCAGTCCATAGGAACATCATAAGGCACCGAAATCCCTGACATAAAATCAGGAGTGATTGCCCAGCCTGCTCCTATTTCATATAAAACTAGAGATCTGAGTCCCCTGGAAGACCCCCCCCCACGCTGCACCCCGATGCCACAGTGTGTACCGGTCCTTGACCTGCAGCTGAGCTGAGTGAAAAGGTGAACCCGAGCCAGGGGAGAAGTCACTGCCTAGCACTCTGAGCTGGAGCAAGGTGGCACCTGAGGACACTCAGAGTTTCTCTTGATGAACATCATTATAGAAGAGGGCATGCGTGTCATGCCCAACATCACATCCCGTAACAAAACAAGGCCACTGTGAGCAGATAGGCAGCTTCCACTTGCAGGCTCAGTGAACCAGCCGCCGACTCTCCTGCCCTGGGCTTCCCCCTGTGGGGTTGCAGCCGTCACAGCGATGGATTTAGCACAGCTCTTGGACACTGGCCAGGGTCGTGCTGGGGTCACTGCCTTTGCCATGACTGAGCCTGAGCTTTCTTCCAGCTCCCCTGGTTTTTATAATCCCCTTTCTCCACCCCCAAAGCTAGCTCAGGACACGCGCCCAGCACCCTCTTCATCCTGGTGGCTTTGGCTGGGGGACAGAGGTCCCAGTGCAGGGGTTTCAGTTCCAAGCGCTTGACTCTCCTTTCCTCTGTATGAGGTGTGGTTGAAATGTATGGCCAAAAGGAAAAGGAAGGAGAAGAAAGAAATATAAGGCCAATGTTAAACTTTAAAAAAAAAATTTTACAGAGAAAAGCACTGCGATGAATCCCCCTCGCTTTATATATGCCCGCCCCGCCATTCCTGCCACTTTCTGCTGCAGCTCTGAATTCCTCCTCCGTGAGTGTCTTTAGTTGTGATGCCCTGGATGCCTTGGTGACCTGAATCAGTTCAAACCATTTCTCTTCCATGGTCATTTGGACTTTGGGGAAGAGCCAGCAGTCACACGGTGCCAGGTCTGGTGAATCAGGTGGACAAGGACACGGTGCTATGTTCTTACGAGCCTGTCTTTCCGTAGGATGACACTGGGCAGCAGCGTTCACCTTATTTTTTTGTCACACTTCATACAGACACTCAGGATAGAGGGCTTCTAGAACTGCCCCACTAGGTGGCAAGCATGACGGCATAAGTGTGTTAGAGAGAAGTCAAGGGTTTTAAGGGGCATTTGTGGCCATGTGCCTTTTATTGTCCACAGCTTTTTATTTAAACCTTCCCTAAATATTTGGGTCACACCACATGTACCTCCAGGCACGAAGAATAGCTTCCAGACACTTCAGATGAAGCTAGAAAACATCACCAACCCCTGGAGCCCAGTACATCACATAGTCCAGCCAACCCTCAAGCAGACGTGGTACTCCCATGAGCGCCAGGCGGCCTTCAGCTTCAGGAAGCCGCTGCCCAAGTACTTGCTCTTCAGCAACCGTATGAAGAACCGCTGGGGCCACGAGCGCAGCTACCTCCTGCAGATCCACTCCATGGCTGAGCAGGTGCTGCCTGTGGGCTTGCCCGAGGAGCGGGCCATCACCTGGGCCAGGTGAGGGGACTCCGGGGGCTGGTGAGCTCCAGCGGCCTCCTGCACGTCCCATGTGTCTGTCTGTGTCTGTCTGTGCTTCTGTCATGAGGCTCTGCGTCCGCGTAAGTCTGGGAGGCATCTCCTGGACTTCCACGGGCAGCGGGAGGTCTTGCCTCCATCCTGGGAAGGCAGGAACATCTGCGATCTCCTTTGTGCAAATGCTGCCAGGGAGGGACTGGCTGGCCACGGCTGCACCTGAGGCTACCTGGCTTCCCCTCGCCTGCAGGTACCCCTTGGCAGTAACCAAGTACCGAGAGTCTGAGCTATACAGCAGCAGCATCTACAACCAGAATGACCCCTGGGATCCCCCGGTGGTCTTCCAGGAGTTTCTTCACAACAATGAGAGCATTGAGAATGAGGTAGCAGGCCAGTCCGAACCCTGCCCGCCTCGGGCCTACTCGCCCGCGGGGTCCTGAGCAGCCTCGGCCCGCACCTGTCCCCTTCCCAGGGCTCACTGGGTGGAGGTCACGACAGATCCAAACAGGATTGGGAGGCTCTCTGGAAGCTTCTAGAAGCTGCCATGTCCTCCCATGGTCAGCACTCAGCCCGCCCTCTCTCCTGCAGGACCTGGTGGCCTGGGTGACAGTGGGCTTCTTGCACATCCCCCACTCAGAGGACATCCCCAACACAGCCACACCCGGGAACTCCGTGGGCTTCCTGCTCCGACCCTTCAACTTCTTCCCAGAGGACCCATCCCTGGCATCCAGGGACACCGTGATTGTGTGGCCCCGGGACAAGGGTCCCAACTACATCCAGCACTGGGTCCCTGAGGACACAGACTGCTTGAGGCCTCCACCTTTCAGCTATAAGGGCACCTACGGGCCCGTGTGAGGAGCCCGGGCCCCTCTTACCTGATGCTTGTGAGCCCAGAGAGCAGGCAATAAACCCTCAGCACCAGGCCTGTGAGCTTTTCTTGGGGGGTGGGAGGGTGGGGGTGTCCACGGGCACACGCATACGAGCACACGTTGCTGCAGAGGCGGGTCACATTCGTGTACTACACCCCAAAAAGGTGTCCGTGACCAGGGCTGGGACCCATGGAGCCAGGAGGAGAGTCGGTTATGCAGGTCTAGGGCAGCAAAGTTTCAATAGAACGGTTCCCACCCTCCTCACCTCCACTGAGGACACCACTGAGGCTGCCGCAAAAGCTGTCTCGTACCTCATGGCCTCTCCGAGGCGTCCGCCTGGGTGGCACTCAGTGGGCACCTGGTGGTCCTTGCAGAGTGACTGAGAGCATAGGACACACAAATCCCAGATTCCGCACCTCTTCCTCCCCTCCCCTCAGCTGCACTGCTGAGGTCTCATTGCTTGCCCTATCCCCTTGGCCACCACAGTGCCACCTCCAATACCACCCACCCGAAGGGGATAGCAGAGGACCTGAGCCCTCCCACCCCGAGAACCCCAGGGACCCCGCACCACCTCCTGCACGCCAACGTGTCCAGCCTCCTTCCCTGCAGCTCCAGCTTCTGTATTCTCACACTGCTGTCGCCCTTCCAGTAAGCAAATCCCATGACGCACCTGGCCAGGGAGATAGTGGCCAGGAGGACAAAGTCCCTGTCCTCAAGATACCCATAGTCCCATGGAAGACAGGTCTGAGGAGGGCTGCCAGGCAGAGGCAGATGTCCTCAGACAGTTGCCTTCTAGTTCTTGGTGTGTGTATCTTGGCTACTTTTCTCTCATTCCTGGAACGAAATACCTGACACCCGAAATTAAGGAAGGAAAGGTTTATTTAGCTCACAGTTAGTGGACATTTCAGTCCGTACTCAGCTGGCTCCAAGGCAGGGTGACACAGAGGGCAGCGGGTCATGAAGGCCGAAAACAGCAGAACAGCAAGAGCAAAAAGGGAGGAGCAGCGGAGGCAAAGAGAGCATCTCTCCCTCCCTTCCATGTGTTCAGGCCATCTGCCCCAGGCCAGGTGCAGCACTCACACCCATAATCCCAGTATTGATCATGAATTAATCACAAACTCCAGAAGCCACCCCAGTGATGGGAGGAGGCTTTGGGGGGACAACTAGACACAAACCATCACAGTGTATTTCTACTTACGAAAGTGTGGTCTGACCCTAGAACTGCCGGTGGCCCCGCTAGATTAGACCTCGTGTGGCCTCTGTAAACTTGCTCAGCAGTTGTCCATTGTGTGACCCCAGCATTCTCAAGCACTCAGCACCCCAGGCCCACGGCCAGCTCCGTCTGAGCAAGAGAATCCTTGCCAAGCGCCATGTGCACTTGGGAAGGCAGCGGTCTCTTGAGCAGCCCTCCTTACGCAAGAGAACCAAGAGCAGCAGGTATTCCCGGCCAAGCCACTAGACACAGCTCAGCAGTGAGAGTCCCCAGAAGTCAGGAGGCCCAGAGTCCTCAGCAGCAGCCCGGCTGACCCTCTGTGGACCCTGATGCCCCCAAGAAGCCCAGTCAAGCTGGCTAGCATGGCCATGCAGCTGAGCAGGGAACCGTCCTTGACCGTGACCCCCCAGCTCCTCCGGGGACAGAAGGTGGCATAAACAGGACACAGTCTTCCTTAGCAGCAGGATCACTTAAGGGAGAGGACAAACAAGAAACTCCAGGGTTCTGAGCTATTTCACTGAGAATGGACTAGGGGCCTTAGCCCAAGCCTCCAGGGGATCCGGGGACCACAGCCCCCACCCCATAGCCTTCCTTCTGCCTTTGGGTAACTCTAAACCTTTCTTCTTGCTTCAGCTTCCTAACCACGGGTCTCCTCCATGCATGTGCAGAGCTCCTGACATCCAAGCCTGTGCCACTCTAGCGGGGGCTCCTGTGCACCAGGACAAGAACGTTCCAAAAGAAATGCAGCCCCTTGGTCAGAACTATTAAGAATTTCAGGACAGTGACAGCAGCGCACTGACACCGTGCTGGGCTCTGGGTTCACACGCTGGCCCTGCTGTCTGCTATCAGCATCCACCGCTGACCACAGCGACATCTCAGGACCACAGGCTGCTTCCCGTCCTGTGTTTAGTCCTAACGCATCATGACAGCATGCAATCATCTCTTCAAAGCATCGTATGCCTCGCAAAAGGAAAATAAGCGTTTATTAAACCACTGTAACAATTGTGGCAAATATTTCATTTTAACCACAGTCAATATTACCAGTTTAACTACATTTAACGGATGCAATCCAGAGCAATTATACATTAACCCTCACTTACTTTGACAGTACATTCTCCACTGAAAAGACGGCTAAATATATTTCTGAACTACTGTAGATTCCTGAAGGACGACTCCTAAGCACCTGGCTGCCTAGGAGCCGCGTCCCCGAGCACACCTGTTCACTGTCTGGTTAATGCAGTCTCATTTACCGTGTTTCTCCAGTTAGGAGGCATTTGTAGCTGGAGCCACACGTGTATAATCGCCTTGCTGTTCTGACCTGCGTGGTTCCCTGTCGTGGGGCCGCATCAAGTCGCATATCCCATGGTGTAAAGTTGCTTTTTCTTCCCCAAAAATATTCTCTCACAGTTGAGATCATATGGGTCATAGTGTAAATCATTACAGACATTTGGCACAATTCCTAATATAGATACCAAAAAACTGAAAAGCCATATATTGTGTTTCTTTTTCAAACATTCATCCCAGCGGCTTTCCAGGCTCAAATTCAGAGGCAAACTGTTCTTTATGGGACCATCAGGCACCAATATTTCCAAATGCCCCTGAAGTCCCACCCATTCATGACTCCGTATCATGCACAGTGCACACTCAAATCTTTTTATCTTTCGTGGCATCCTCACCAGTAGTTAGGAAAACTGAACTAGCACAACCAAAGATGTTACTGAGTACCCACAATTCTGACAGGGAGATTTTCTTTAGAAAATAGTTCTACTAAAAACAACATGGGAATAGAAATGATTGAAAATACTCAAGACATAACAAATGCATGACCCTAAATGAGTGTGACCTTTTTGGATGCTTTATATTGTAGGCTAGAAAGCCTACACCTAGCGACACCCAAGACAGTCAAAGTCTCATGTAACTCAATATCCCATTTTCTGCTGGAACCAAAAGATAAACGGCAAATGACTTCACCTGGCTTTGTTTTTCTTTCTTTTTTCTTTTTTTTTTTAAGCATTTATACTTTTAAAATGCAATGAAGTGAATTTATTTCCCTCCTCTTTTTAAGAATTTTTTTTCTTTTTATTTATTTATTGGATACAGGGTCTCAATACACAGTTCAGACTCGCACTGAGCCTCCTGTCTCACCCTCCCCAGTGCTGGGATTACAGGCGTGTGCCACCACTCCTGGTTTCAGGCCAGCTCTGTGCACCCGGGGTTTTGGGGCTGGCATGGCATATGGTACTGGGGATTGAACACAGGTCCTTGCACTTGCCAGGCAGGTGCTTAGACTGCCAAGCTATCTCCCCAGCCTCTCTCCTCTTTTTTAAAAACAGGGTTTCACTATGCAGTTTAGGCTGGTGTTGAATTCACTGTGTAACCAAGACTGTCCTTGAACTCAGGACTCCTGCCTCAGCCTCCTGGGGATTAGAGGTGTGCTCCACCACAGCCATCCTGTGTTTCCCTCCTTTAGAAAATGCTTCTAGAGCTACGAAAAAGCTTGCAACAATCCACAATGCAGTCATCCCTGTGTATCTATAGGGACATTAGTGCCAGGACCTCCATAGATGTCAAAGCCTGGGGATGCTCAAGTCCTTTATGTTCAGTGGGACAGTATAGAGGGGCATACCACAGCCAACCATTTATTATCACTGAAAGTGCCAAAAGGTTCACAGTTACTGACATAGTAGATGCATCTAACTCATACACATCCTCGCGTAATCATTAAGCCAAATCTAGATTAGTTGTAATGTCTGATTCATGTAATTGTTATTTTGTATTGCTTAGAGAATAATAATGGAGGAAAAAGTCTATACATGTTCAGGACAGATTTTTTTTTCTTCAATTATTTTCTTACTTTTTTTTTAATGTATTTGGTACAGGTCTCACTACACAGCTCGGACCTGTAGTGATCCTCCTGTTTTCTGCCTCCCTAGCACTGGGATTACAGGCGTGTTCCACCACAGCCAGTCTCAGCAGCCCACTCAGTGCACCTGAAGGCAGGGTCGGCACAGCATGTGGTGCCAGGGATCGAACCCCTTCCCTTTCTTCAGTTATTTTCCATTGACTGTTGGTTGATTCTGAGGATGCGGGACCCGTTGACAGAGGAAGTTGATAGAGGAAATCGACTGTATGACTTTTTTTAACTGTACTATCAGATGGAAGATAATCTTCATACCCCGTGCCTCTTTCTGGCAGTGGCTGGGTCACAGAAGCTCTGAAAACACAGCTAGGCTCGGGGGGAAGAGCACTGCAGTTAATGACCCATCTCTGCTAAGCGCAGGAAGAGAGAGTACTGTCCATTCTGAACGACACCAACTTTACCACATTCCATCCCAGACACCTCAGTCCCCAGCACTCGCCTCTCCCGGTGTCAGATGTTCCCTCAGCTATAGGCTTCGACAAATCTTCACAACTTTCATGTCCATGGTGAGCTCCCCCTCGGTTCTTTCATGCATTCCACACACCTTCACTGTCTCCGCATTAGGTCCTCTTCTAGGCTTTAGAGATTCACAAAACAAAGACAGAACCTGTGGTTTCCAAAAGCTCGTGTTCTGGCTGGCAAGTTCATGTAAGAGGATAACTGCAGACTTGCAGGGGAAGATGCTCCAAGGTCATCCAAGGTCATCCGAGGAAGCCCAGTGGATACACTTCAAAGGGAGACAGAGTGTGACCTTCATTGAGAGCAGAAAAAGAAGGTGTGCCAGCTGATAGGCTGCTCACAGATGGCAAAGGAGTCTGGACACACATTCAAGTGCTCCGCACAACTGTTCCCTAGAGCACAGGTCTCCAACTTTCTTACCTTTTGAGCACCAGAGACCAGTTTTATGGAAAACAATTTTTCCATAGACCAGAGTGTGGGGTGGTTTGGAGATGATTTGAGCATGTTACATTTATTGTGCGCCTTATTTGTATTAGTAGTGTATTGCAAGAGCTAATGAAATGATTATGCAACTCAACTCAATGCAGATCAGTGGGAGTCCTGAGCTCGTTTTCCTGTGACTGTCTGAAGCAGGCTTGGAGAATGTGAATCACCTGTTATAACAGACCAGCAATTGAAGTAGGACTCTTGGTGTTTGCTTTTAAGCGCATCTCCTCTTTCTTGACATCTGAGAGTCTTTTACTATCTCACCACTGGGTCTTTCCCCCTTTGCAGAGAAGCCCTCCAGTGACATTTGTTTTTATTCCTTTTGGCAAAGGTTAGCTGTGGGCTTCCCAAGACTGTGGCTCAGGCAATGTGCAGTGCTGGAAAGAGGCACAGACAGGAGTAGTCAATAAAATAATGGTGGCCACACATGAGTGAAAATAATTGTCAGATTACAACCTAAAGGTGCCACCAGATTCAGCTTGTTACTTTCCACTACTGAGAGGGTTTTGATAGTTGTCTTCCAGCAATTTCTTATCATCTCCATACAGTTAATCCTTTGTGCTAATGTGAGCCTGTATTTGCAGTTGCTCCCCAGTGTTAGCATCACTGCCTCAGCTCCACCTCAGGCATTAGATTCTCATAAGGCGCTGCAACCTACACCCCTCCCGTGCCCAGTTCACAGTAGGGTTTATGTTCCTATGAAAGTCTAACATCATTGCTGGTCTGAGGGGTCCTGAACTTTTCTTGTGTAAGTTCTTCAGATCATTATATGCAAAAGGATCCAGGTTTGAGAACTCTATACTTCAATCTGCCCAAAAGCCCGTATCTTATCTTTTCTCTGAGCCCAAGACAGTAGTTTAAGTGATGCATAACAGTAATGTCATGACAAATATTTAAGCCCTAAAATCAAATTATGAAGCTAACCTGCTTACAAAAGATAATAAAGAACATCCTGATAATCAAGGAAATGTTGTAGTATATCCCCTCTTTTGGCCTCACCATGAAACAACTGTCTTCTATGGAGTTCATTCTGCCCACACAGGATCTGAGCTGGATTTTCTAAATGGTTTTCAAAATATTTGGCCTATTAGATCCAGAATATGATTCTGATGCCAGCAAGGACATCAATGATCCCCTTCTGAGACAGCAACTTGTCCCAAGGAGGGGAAATTTTGATGGAGAAATGTGAGGGTCAGGTGAGATCATTTCATTCCCCTGTAGCAGCTCTACAGTGACGGCCAGCGCAGGGGATGGTTAGCACACAGGCTCAAGAGCCATTTGCATCTCTCCTGCCATCTTCACATGACTGTCTTCCAGGGGTCTTGTGCCTCTCCTCTTCCAAAGGCATCAGTCACTGGATGAGGACCCCCCCCCCGATCCCGTGTAACTTCATCTTCACTCGATAGGTACCCTATTTCCAATCGAGTCACAGTCACAGGGTCTAGAAGGTAAGACTGTGAACATATCTTTAGGCATCACAATTCAGCCTACAGCACACAACTTCACTACATCTCCGACTTTCAAGAGAATCAGTGGACATAGAATTCTGCTCATCTCACCAAGACTAAAGACAGCCAGTGCCCTTTTCTCGGACCCATGACAAGGGTTAGGTACTCTGTAGACTCTCCTCCTTTCCTCTGTCTTTCTGCACAGAGACTAGAAAGCTAAAACTTAGCACTGCTCAGATTCCTTCACAGCCACAACTCCAGACGTGCCATTATGGTTTCTATCAATTAGAAGCACTAGAATGAGACTTGGATGTCAGGAACAAGGCTAAAATTTTCTCCCTGTCCTTGTTGGTGTTTTGCTTTGCAAGTAAAGTCATGGACAGCAACAGGGTCCCCTATCTAGAGAGGAGGCTATGACAGGACTGGAGGAATCATTCCCAAGCTCAGCTGCATTGGGGGCAAAGTTTACTCTCCTGAACATCTTGCCTCTTTAATCAGTGAGTCTCAGATTTGAAAATTGTTTTCAGTTCCAAAAAATGGATGGGGGAACTTGATATTTTACAGTACAGCTGCCCTCAGTCATCCTTGATTTTTGCTGACAGTGTAGGTTGAGTAGTTCCTGCTCAGCTGTCACCTCAATTGCTTCTGTGAATGTTCTGTCATCCATTTCTACACCTCTCTGTGTTCAGGCTCCCCTGAGCAAAGACGAGCAAGACAAGACATCTGTTCTCACTATACTCAAGGTCCTATCCAGGATCATTGGACAAGAAAATAAATTCTTAACCCCTGAGCAGTTCACCCCGAGCATCTCTCAGGCTCTTGCCACTGCTCCTTCACTCCAGGGCCCACGAGGCTGTGTTTCTGCATTGAGCAATGGGACTCGCACACGGGCTGCTCGGGCTGCTCCTGGGGATGCTGCAGGCGCTGGTGCTCAAGGAGGCCACTGAGTTGCAGGATCTCCAGAGATTGCACACTTCCAGTGGTAACCTGAGAGAGACTGTGTCTTCCGACAACACGAGCAAATCCAATGTTGGCAGCAGCACTGGGAAACCATTAACAACTACAGATTCATGGTCTCCTTCAGTGTGACAGCAGCCACCATGAAAGCCACAGCAGCTTCTAAAATGGAAACACCAAGAGTCCCACCTGGCGAGGTGCCCACCACCTCTAAGTCTATATCTGAAACAACAAGTCATTCACAAAGCATATCCCAGGCATCAACACCCATGACAACCACAACCACAGTAGTGTGGCAACATCACTAACTACAACTGCTCATTCAAAGAAAACAGAGGATCAACAATCCATACTGGCAGCTTTGTTGGTGGTACTTCATTGGCACTTGGAGTTTAATCTATTCTTTACATTGGCTGCAGAAGTCTATTATTCAAGAAGAGGCATTCAGTACAGAACCATTGATGAACACAATGCTAGCATTTAAGGGAACCCAAGAGCCAAAGAAAGAAGAAAGACTGATGCAGCTCTATAATTTTGGTGTATTAGTTTAAAGCAATGTTCTCTTCTTAAATAGTATAAATGGGTCAGGTATATGATACAAGACGTAGTACGTAAAGGTGTGACAGTTCCTCATCATTACTAAGGGTAAAAAAAAAATGTCTTAGTTAAACATTTAACTAAATAGTCAGAGCTTGCAAATAATTTACACGATGACTATATTCACATTTAGCAAATATGTCAAAGTAAAACAAGTTCTGTCGTGTGTGTGTGTGTGTGTGTGTGTGTGTGTGTGTGACATTGGTCGCATAGAACCAATAATAGAAACTGGTTAAGGGCAGGATGCCATCTGGGTTAACAACCAAGGAGTTCTGGGTTGTAGCCCTCAGGATTTGGAGTCTGTGTAGCTCACACAAAGAACTTCAGAGATTTAAGAGCTGGGTGTAACCTAGTAACTCTGGCCAGAGGTAGAACTCACACAACTGAGAAAGCCAGGTTGAAAGCACAATCTAAGGAAGCTTCAGCACTTTACATTTCAATATATGGTATTTGGCCTAGAAACAGAATCTCCAAAATAAAAAGAAATAAGACCCCAGGCAATACCTGCGGTTTGCTGTATGAAGAGCATTTTAAAAAATTGTATTTTTTTCTTTTCTTAATGTATTTTTATTAATAACTTCTTTTAAGATTTCATTATTAGTTGATATAATTTTCTTTTTCTATAGAATTTAGGCAAACTGCAGTGTTAGAAATGATGTTTTAAGGGCTCAGATGTAAGACTGGCATTATAGGAAAAGCTGAGCATAAGATTATTTGCTACTGTGAGAATATCTTTCATCAGAAATTGCTTTTATTTCCTATTCATGTGTTATTTTTATATTTAGTGAATTTTTTTAAATATAGTGCTGCTTTCCATATCTAGGAATTTTCAGTGGAGTGTAAAAACACCTAACTTAGAAAAAATTTCCAAAACAATATTAGAACTCTGTATCGTCCGCACTATAGATTTTGCTGTTTATTACATCAGGGACCATGGGAGTCTCCCCTCAGGTACTCAGCCTGAAAGGCGAAAATGCTGCATTTCATACACTGTCAACTTAAGAAAGCCAGGAAAAAAGACATTTTAGACTTTAAATAAATGGATTTGAGTAAATTCTTCCTCTAGACAGGACATTTCTGCTTCCTTATGTTGGGCCTCTTATTCCATTGCTAAAGGGGACTTACGTCCGGATGCACTATGTTAGTGAAGAGAAAAAGTACAATATTATACAAACAAAAATATTAGGGAGTATACTTTGGAGTGTTTTAGTTTTGCAATTTATATTCTAGAGCTTAAACTCTGGGTCAAGTTTTAACAAAAGAGACATTCAGTCATTAAATACTAAGGCATTTCTACCTTACAGGGCCAAAGTAAATTACATCAGTCTGCACAAATCTAAAAATGACCTAAAGTCTCCTAAAGAACATGTACCAACACTTAATAAGAATAAAATATAACTTTGTGACCCACTTTTGGTTTGCAGAGAATGTCAGATGCCAAGAATTTTGTTATAAAAGGATCATTTCTGTTTGCTGTGCATTATAGATAACTCATGGGATAAGCATGGAGGACATACTTATCGAAAGTATCTTATTTTAGACGACTTTTCTAAAACATGGATATGATTAAGTTTACATAGCACATGCAGTACAGAGGTGTAGAGAGCCCTTCCTGGTCCTCATCTTGATCCAAGAAGTTTATATTTGTAATCCCAAGGATAAGTTATTGGAATCCCATCAAGTTAATTCCAATCTACCACTTCCAGCACAACCCACGTCAAGAATAAAGACACTAAGGCATATTTATAGCTATGGGAAGCCAAGGGGCCTTAAGTCCAGCCACGAAGATGGTTATCCAGAACAAAGGCCCTTACTCAAAACCAAACCTAGCTTTTATTCATTTGTGCAGAGGGGAGTGGCTTGAGGATGAGTGACTAAGAGTGGCAGGAAGTATGTGGGTGACATGAGCTGGGCTACGCAGGAGGCCTGCATTTGCCTCTGCAATATGCAAGAGAAGGATGTGCAGAAAGAGTAACCCGCATTACACAACTGAGATAGTATCTAATGTTTTGGGGTCTGGTGCTTCAGCTCTGATGTGTAATCTTTCAAGGCCCAGGAAGTCATAGCCTCTATCTCAGTCTGAGCCCAGCCAACACCATGGAGCACTGGCTCTTCATCCTGTCTCGACCCAGCTCGTATTAAAGAGCGGCAGGTGGGGATCAAGATTCCCACCAGCACCTCGGCTAGACCAATATGCATTGCTCAAGGCCAATTGAAGGGATAAGGAAAAGTCCAGCCAGCTCCGTCCGTATCAACACAAGGCAATGGGGTCAGGCTCCGCCAAAATGGAGACGATCACTCTTCTTTCCAGGAGAGCTGCTTGGTGCTCCTCCACACAAGGGAAACTGCAGGAAGCACACAGGCTAGCTTCATTTGGAAAGAAATGTGGGCTACTAAACTGGCGCAAGCTGGTCTGGCAACCACTGCTTTCATTTCTGTGTGAAATACCGTTAAAACAGACTTTAGAGTGAGGAGGGCTTTTACCATTTTTGTCTCTTGCATTCTTGGTATTTCAGTACCAGCCTGAAGTTTTTCTTGAATATTGGCTTCTTTAGCACTTTGCAGCTAGAAAACCACTTTGAAATTATTGTTTTCAT